>PVJA010003067.1:60000-99137 GCA_004027025.1 Myocastor coypus | reverse complement strand
TTCGAGACCAGCCTGGGCTACAAAAGTGAGCTCAAGGCCAGCATGAACTGCATAGTGAGACCCTGTCTCAAAAAGACAAAAGAAGAAGAAGAAGAAGAAGAAGAAGAAGAAGAAGAGGAAGAGGAAGAGGAAGAGGAAGAGGAAGAGGAATAAGAAGAAGAAGAAGAAAACAAATTAAAATTAAGACAAAAATACAAGTGATACAGAATTTCACTTAACAAAGTAATAAGAATTTCACAAAATCTGTTGTAATACATGCGTTGTCTTCCAACCAGTTATTCATATTAGCAGATACATTCATATAAAATGGGGAGAAGAAAGAAAAAAAGAAATAAATGTATAAAAAATTAAGAAGAGAAAAGCTACAATTGAAAAAAGGAGACAAAGTAAATTATTATCTGCTTCTTTCCATAGACCAGCAGAACTACACAGTACACTTGTGTAAACCATCTGTCTTTTACACATGGATAAATCTCTCTCCCCTGCTCCTTCTCCTGTCCTTCTCAACTCAGTAACTCTTTCCTTTTGAATGAGATCATTTTCTAACTGAAAATTTAATAAAGAATTTTGTGGTACTAATTTTGGGGCTCAGAAGTTCCAAAGCATGAGCTTCTCTGAGCCTGGTTGGCCAAATAAAAAATCTTCTCTGTCTTTCCAGAGTACACTCTTGGTTCCTTACCTGTTTGAAAAAGGCTAGTATCCTGTTTTCGAGAACAGAAATAAATACACAACTAGCATTTTAAAAATATGTTCTCTATGCCAGAGTATCTATTGTTATTTTATAAATATCATGTCAGTGCTAAAGATGCTTCTTAATTTACAATGTTATTTCCTGACAAACTTTTGCAAAATGAAAGTATAAATTCAAATGCAATTGTTACTGGCCATTGAGGCTCATATTTTCCAGTTCATTTGGTTACTGCTGGCCAAGTCAAAGGAAGGCATACATTTGAGTAAAAAAAAGAAAAAAATGATCTATTTGAATTTAACTTTAAGGATATTAAGAGGCTTATTTCCCTCGAACCGCCATCTCACCATTTACAAGTTGGCAAGGGTCCTTCATAGCAAGCAACAGAAGCCACACAGAGTGCAGAGTGGTAGTGCAAGCCTCCATGCTTGCTTTATCCTTTCCAGCCATCTTTAGCTCCTCTTCTTCTTTCTTCTGGAAATGAAATCAGGCTCTAGTCATCTCCATATACTGCCACTTGTTTGTAAATGAGACGAGGAGGGAGTGTTACCTACGTGTTCAACAGGAGAAAGTTAGGGGAACTTGCTTATCTCTAAAAGAAAAAAAAATAAACAAAACGCCTAACTTTTACAGTTCCATTTGCAGTGGAGGATATATATCGAATAGACCTAACCTACTAAAGATGATAGCTTAGGAACTCAGTGCATTATAGATTATTGGGTGCTTACACTTGTGACTATTGCAGAATGGGTGATAGAGGTAAGGCTTGCTACTAGTCCCTAGAATTCAAATTTTTACGTATTATTTCTACAGAATGTATATAGATTTTTGAGTCATTGTTAAGCTAATAAAACTGTAAGATAAATTGTCATAAATTGGGAGTTGTCTGTATTATTATCCTCATTTTATGGATAATAAGACTGAGACTCAGTGAGTTTCTATTACTTGCAAGGTAAGTTTTGTAAGAATCAAGATTACACCTGTGCATTTTTTTTATTTTCATGTATTTAGTACAGGGTCTACAGTGTCTCACTACACAGCCCAGACTCGTAGTGATCCTCCTGTTTTCAGCTTTCCAACACTGAGATTACAGGCACGCACCACTATGTGCAGTCTTATTTGCTGTCTCAGCATACCCAGGGGCTGGGGCCTGCGCAGCATGGAACCCTAGTACCTGTGTTTTGCCTAAGCAGGCACTTTGATCTGCTGAGCTCTCTGGCTGGCCTACAACTGTGTGTTTAAAGACTATACAATACTGCCTCATTCCCTGAGAACTTCCTATGCTCCAGGCACTATGTTAGTCCTTTTAAATACTGCAGTGAGCAAAATACACAAATACCTTACCTTTGTGGAGCTTGAGTTCCTTTAAGAGTGACTCATAAAAATTAGATTCTTTTACTTTAAAATCAGTATAGTTGCATGTCTGTTATCATCTCTTGCCATTTTGAGTCAGAATTTCAGAAAACAGGTACTATTTCCTGATATTCATGCCTTAGTAATTATAGGAAGTCGCTGGGCCAGCTATTGACCAGTCTTAGGAGGATGAAATCCTTTTGTTTGGAAAGGTATGCAAAGTATGCCAGGATGAGTGGCTGATAATGAAATAGGAAAGTGAAAGTGACTATTGTTTGTCATTTTTCTGTTATGTATCAAACAAAAGAAATGACTAGCGAACATTTATTCATGGTGTCTCTCTAGGAAGAAAACTTATCTATAACACATATCATGCCAGTTGCAACTTGTTTTACTCCTATACTAGTAACTGGTAAATTTAAGATCTATGTATATTGAATAGTTACAATGGAGGTTTTTATCTCCTGGAATCTAAGCTCCACTTTGATAATCAGTGTAGCTGATTGAATCCTAGTGTTATAGGCATTTCAGGTTATAAAATTTAATATACTGTCAAAGAGGGACTGGAGTCTCAGAGAAAACAGCAGAAAAATAGACATCAGAATTCTGGCTGGAGCCACATCTGAAGAAGGCTAGGATTCTAAATAGAAATACAACAGCAGGCCTACATGTGTCCCTACGACTTAAAGAAATGCTTGGAGCTATTTTGTAATTAGCACCACCTGGTCCAGTAAGTCCAGATAGGTATCCACTGCCCATGTGGTCAGCCAGAGCATCAAGACCCGTCTCTCCCCACAAATATCTTATTCTTTCCATGTACCCTTGCTATGTGAACCATTTCCCTATTTGATCAATATTAGCTAAGCAGCTATCCTTGCAACCCTATAAGTTGATTATGCTTTAACCCATGTTGTATCCACATTCTGACTTTCCTCTATAAATTGCTCCTGGAAGGGGGCTGTGGTGCAACCCACTTGGGACTCCAGTGTCTCAGAAGCTGTGTCTCTCAATAAAGCTTTCCTTAATCTCCACTGTTCAGGGGATATGAACTCAGCAGCTTTGGCTGCTAGCAAGTTGGGAGTTATACTTCTTCTATAACACTAGTATTCTCTATTTCTCACTCTATAGGACAAGTAGCAAAGTCAAAATACATATAGCCTATTGTTAATGGGAACACTATATATGTATGGACGTAGGAGGTACATGTAAATTTTTGTCCCATTTATTCAATTTGGGTGAGCATAAAACTAAAAGTTTATATCTGTTAAATGTATATATCACCTCCTTTTCAGAATTACTTAATTCATATCTGTCTAGATCAGAGGTTGGCACTTCTGGAGTGAAGGTCAAATTTAGCTTGCTGCCTGATTTTTTTTTGCTAAATGTTCTGTGAACTAACATTTGATTTTGCATATTTAAATGTTTGAAACAAAAATCAAATGAAGAATGTTATTTTTGGCTTGCAGAAATTACATAAAATTCAAATTTAAGTCTCTATAAATAAAGTCTTATTGGAATACATCCTTGTTCATTCCTTTATACATACTGTGTATGACTGCTTTTTTGCTGCAGTGTCTAAACTGAGTGATTACTACGAAGACTGTAGATCCCACAAATGTAAAACATTTCTAGTTGATCCTGACAAAAATGTGCACTAACCTGTGGCCTAGAAGAAGGGACCAATGCTGTGCACAGAAGCATGCACAAGAATGCTCATTTAAAAGTCATTCATCCGCTGGTGGTATAGCTCAGGGGATTAAGTGCTTGCTTAGGGAAGCTCAGAGGCCAGGGTTCAGTTCCTGGCCCACTTGCCGACCGGCCGGCTCTGAAACTCGCTGAGCCAGCCATGGAGTGTGGTGGCACAAGCCTGTAATCCCAGCACTTGTGAGATACAAGCAGGAGGGTCACTATGAGTTGGTAGTGAGACCCTGTACAAAAAAAAAAGAAAAAAGAAAAGAAAAAGATAAAAGTCATTCATCTGTGCTGTTTTGGAAACACCAATAATAGCAAACAAAATTTGATCTACTAATTATAAAATCTGTGAAGTCTATCAGTGGAAAATACACTGAACATTATATCTATAAGCACCATCTCTAGATATCTTGTGAAATTTCATTTTGTATGACATTGACCAATAGCAGTTTCTTACTGATCATAAGATGAAGCAAGCATTTTTATAAAGATTTATGTTTATCCTGTCAATACATAATACATACACATACACCATACTGTCTATATTTTTTCTCTGAATGTGAGTCTTTAATACATGCTTCACTACAACTGATACTAACCTTGAAGTAATAGTGCTTAATAGCATATTTTTCTCAGAGCTCTTCATATACTTCTGAGTCAAAACTGTTACTCTTTCATTTTTTATTCTGAATGAAAATAAAAATTGGTTAAAAAAACAGTAGAAAGAATATTTTTTCTTTTTAATTTGTGCCTTCAAAAAATATTTCTATTTATTTATTTCGTACAGGGTCTCTTTATTCAGCTTGAACTTGTAGTGTTTCTTCTGTCTCAGCCTCTCCAGCATTAAGATTAAGAGGCATGCGCCGCCATGGTAACTTTCGGGCCAGCTTTGGGTGCCCAGGGTTCCAGGGTCTGCCTGACATAGATTTCCAGTGATCATACCTGGGTCCTTGTGCTTACCAGTCATGCACTTAGAGTGCTGAGCTATCTCCCTGGCCCTGCCACTCTTTTTTTGTTTAAAGGAGAGAGAAGAAATTTGTGTAGATTTTCTTTTGTAATTCCCTTTTCTTCCACTCACTGATTCCCCCTACCCATTTTTAAATATGCAGAAGTGATGTACTGAAAGCATTCACTTAAGATATTCTTTTCATTGTTCGTTTAGCAAATCAACATTGGAAATTAAGCTATTAATTTTTCAAAACATTCAACAGCAAAGTAAAGGAGCATCAGAAGAAAAATGAAGGGAATATAAAATTATCACCCAAGAAATATTTACCCTTTATGATAGCCTGTGTACTGATTGCAGATTGAGATTCTATCATTTGTTACTGAATAATATAGCAAAGGAAATGGATTGCTGTGCGTTTTATTTTCAGAGCTGGACTGAGATGTTGATTAGATAAGAAGAGAAGTGAGCACAGAAGTCTCTGGACTGAGAGGGCCACATCAAAAGGAACACTGGAAAAAAAAGCATTACAATGAAATATAAGATGCAACTCGATGGCTTGCATCATACTGAAATAGCATATGAATTAGGGATCTTGACACTGAGACCAAAGGAACATGGATTTTAACTTTGGTGTTGTCAGGTAGTGGCTGGGGGAGGGAGTCTTGACCAGGTCATGAATCTTTTTGAATTTTAATTTATTTAATAAGAATAATGAAATAACTCAATATCCATTACGTTTTAATTATGTATTTCACATTTATAACAACCCTTCCTAACTAATGTAATAATTCTCATTTTAAATATGGAGGAACTGAGTCTTCAATGTTTTATTGTTTGTGTAAAGTTAATAGAGCTAGCAAGTGGCAGAGGTGATATGTGAACTCAGGTTGATTGAATTTGGAGCCTCCATTGCTTAACCTTGAGATTATATTAACCCTATAGGCCTGCAGTTAGCTTGCTCTATAGACAAAATAATAAAAAGAGTGCCATATACTTGTATAGGTTATGAACTGCACAACTCAATGAATGTTCTAGTAGCATCACTAAAAGCAATGAAACCAGGATGGTCTTTGAAAAATCCCTTAATTTACCTGAAGTTTAGTTTTCTTGTCCCTAAAATGAAAAGTTTGAACTAATTGTTCGCTTCATCTCCCCTAGCTGAGTGCCAGTCTGAATGCGTGCATAATTAAAAAATAATTTCTAGTATGCTTTGCAGAGCTTTATGCATATTTGAATCTGTGCTTATTTGATAAAATGAGGTCCCTCTGCAAATCCAATAAGGATATGACACTTGGGGTACCTGCAGCCAGAGATTAGGAGAACTGTCTAGTTTTCTAATCATGTCCTGCTCAGGTTCCTCATGCCATGAAGAGGCAGTTCATATCTTCAGCTGATGCTAGAACAGAAAAGAACAATATTTCCCTTCTAAAGCATCCCCAAGAGAAGGAATATACTTAACGGAACAGATTGAAAAACTTTCTTGCTAGGATGTGAACTGCATGAAAATGAAATGTAAATAGTACCATATATTCACAAGCAGTTATTGAAGTAAATTAGGTGTTTTACACAGAAACACATTTAGTGGAGCAATTAATAAGACAAGAATTGTATGTGCTATCCATCTAAAAACTTAAAAGGCGTAATCTTGTTGATAATATTGTGGATCTACAGATATTTAAAGAAAACTAAATTTAGCTATCAGTGTATAGTTCTCACTACATCAGAACACAACATTGTTTTCTCTTACATGCTTTGCTTGGTTTTGGATAAACCATTGGTTTTATGTAGACAGGCTTAACTGGGAAATAGATTAACGGGTTCTAGTCAGCTATATTTTGCTTCCACATAGGATTCATGAATAAATAGTTATACATTAGCAATGCTGATATACAGTTAAGGTAAATTAAAAATTAACATTCTTTTGTCTTCGCATTTCACTAGGTTTCTCTTTAACTCTTCTTGGAATTATAATTACTCTACATCCACAAGGAATTTGCATTCTTCTGGTCTTACCAAATGTCACATCCCTTGTAGTGTTTCTAAAGAGACAATCAATTTATCTTTCCTATGAGAAAGATAACTACCTGTTCACAATTAATCGAAGGTCGGGTATACCTTCACTATTTCTAATGTGTGCTGTGTTTTAAGGTGACCTCTTGATTCCTACTTTATTCACACTGGCTTATTAATCACCACTTGTCTCCAGTGCCTTTTTTCCCCTCATATCTTTTACTTAGAGTTTTTCTTTTGCCTAAAATTTCTCTTCCCTCTATCACATTCATTCCATCACTTCACCAATATAAAGACCAATTCAAGTTGTTCTTCCTTTTGTAATGTTTCCTTAGAACTCCCCTATCTTCTTTTTTCCCCCCCTATCTTCTATAGCCCTACATCATTGGTTTATACTGTAATTGCAACTACAGTGGCTGCATTTGCTGAAGTGTAGATTCAAGAACACATGCTTTGAATACTATAAATATACTTCTAAGAACAATATGGTAGATTATTTGAAATCGAGACAGTTCTAGAAAATCGATAGTGTGTGTTTGCCTTAATTGTAGCACTCATTACAGTCTGCCTTGTGTTGGTGTTGATTATGTATTTGTTTGGATCTTTCTTGATACTGCAAGTAAAAATTTTGCCACATGCCTCCCTGTATCACCCCACACCTGTCATATTCCTTTGTCTGTAGTAGGCATTTTTGTACAGTCATCTAGTACTTAGTAAACCAATAAGATATCTAGTCACTCTGCTGACTATTTGAGATAAGATATGGCTCTTCCTGCCATGAAATAATGACAATAAAATAAGATGAATGCCATTGCAGGGTAAATGTAAAAGACACAAGCAGTTCCCTTGCTGAAAAGTAGAGAGTTAGGAGGACTTGAGGAATGTGCTGTATAGGCAGAAAACTGGAGGATAAAGATATTTTTGTCTAGAAATGATAGAGCTTATGTATCAGTGAAGAAAGAATGTTATGGGAAAATGTACAGAAATGAGAGAAAAATTGTCTTTTGCAAAGATCCACTTCTTCCGTACTATTTGGAATATAGACTGCGAAGGGGCAAAAGAGAAGTCAGTGGGCCAGATATTATGAATATATGTATTAAACAGACACAGCCTGATTTCTGTAATTCACATGAACTAGGAAAACACAGAAAAGTAGTGGAGAACATTACGACACAGCATGACAGGTACAAATTGAGACACCTCACATTAACAACTAAGTACCATTTTCTATCAGGTGTAAGATTCATGATGAAATTTAGATTAGTACATGCTGAAGAAATTAAGATATGAGCCTTTAACTATTTGACGTTTTTGTTTTTCTGGGTGGTAGCATGGGAGAAAAACTACAAGAGCAAGAGCACATCTCTCTATTTCTTGGCTTTCTTGTCTACATTTATGCATGGTTGTTGAAGTAGAGAGGTCGATTGCATAAAACATTGTCTGTCGGTCTTCCAATAAGAATGACTCCTAAGTCACTGAATTAAAGTGTCTTGAAGCTTCTTCCTCCTCTTTTGATCAGTATTTTAAGCTGAATCCTACGTAAGATGGAATTTACATTCAGATATTCCCTTAGCAATTATCATGAAAAATCTAATGCTGTACATATGCCTTCAGAATCAGTTTATCTTTTGGAAAATCTTGTTGCCATGCAATATTATTAGCAGAAGTGACTTTTTAAATGGACTACTATTTCTTTCAAGATAGAATATGTCAAGAGTATTTAAATGGAATTCATTGTGTTTAAAATCATATGCAGTTATTTCCTCCAACATATAACATTTTAAAAACAGTCAATTAAATAAAACTAGTATTTATGTCAGGTGCTGTGACACAGAGATGATAATGATGTTGTCGTTTGATTCCAACAATCTTATAAAGGATAGAAATAAATACAGTATAAAGTCTAAAAGTTGTAATGCATGTTAAACATCATAGCAATACTGTCTCAGTTAGTTTTCTCTTCTTGCTGGGACAAAAATATCCAACATCCAAAATTAAGGAAGGAAAGGTTGGTTTGTTTGGCTCACAGTTAGTGGAGGTTTCAGTCCATATTCGTCTGGCTCCAAGTCAAGGTGGCATATGGCAGAGTGACAGTTCATTATGACAGAGTACAACAAAACAGTAAGAACAAGTGTGAGGAATGGCAGCAACAATGACTACAGAGAGCAAGTCTGTCTCCCTTATGTTGCATTCAGCCTATCTGTCCCAAGCTTGGTGTAGCACTCACACCTATAATGCCAGCAGCACTCATACCCATAATACCAGCACTGGACCGTGAATTAATTACAAATTCTATATTTATTTGTTTATTTATTTTTTGTATTTTAGGGAAGGGTCTATAGGGTGTTCAGGTTCTCACTACTAGATCAGCCTTGTAGTGATGGGCCTCTTTACAGCCTCTCAAGAGCTGGGATTACAGGTGGATGCCACCACACTCAGTCTCAATTGCCCTCTTAGTGTCCCTGGGGGCAGGGCCAACACAGAAAGCCCAGGGATAGAATCCTAGGCACCTGTGCCTGCTTGCACACACTTTGATCCTCTGAGCTATTTGGCCAGTCCTAATCTCAAATTCTAGAAGTCTGCGCCATAATGGTGTGAGGCTTTAGGGGGACAACTAGCTACAAACCATAACAAACACGCATATCTGAGTTTGTTACAATAGAATTCAGTATTTAGTATAATAATATGTGTTAAAATTTGTTTCACCTCTTTTGGAGTAATGTAAGCAATATAATGTATAAACAACTGTAATCCCAGAAGTGATTCTAAATATCTAAAAACTCTTTGCATCTGGAGTTCTCATATTGTCCAAGGAATCTGGAAGAGAATGTCAAAAGTACTGTGAAGAACCCTGGGGAACTATGTGATACATTCAGCCAATGTGAAGTTCACAAAGGTATTTCTGGATGTTAATTTTTAGTAAATGTGATGAGCTCTGTTCAAAGAAGAACATTGAAAACTAAAAGGACATAAAATGCTCAAATATTAATGTGTTTCAAAACATTTAGAAGTTATATTCTCTTTACACAGGCAAGAAAGGGGAATTATACCTAACTCCACATTATAGAATATTAAACTGTTGTTACAATTCATATTCAAGGGCTTTTAAGAATTCCTTATGTGCTCTGCTTGTAACAGTTCCAGATCATGAGTGAACCTGTCTCACATCAATAGATTAGCAGTACTTCATCCTCTCCTGGCAAATGTCTATTTTTGTCATGCGTGTAATACTTTGCACATTTTTTCAGCATATACTCATTGTCGTTATACTTAGGATAAAGATAGTATTATTTCACATGATATACACATTTCTCCATGATCTGGTGCCCATTTTTTTTTCTGACTTCATATTTTACAAGACTGTCTTATATTTTGAATTCCATCAGAACTGAAATACTTATAGTTTCTGGAACATGGCACGTTGTTAGACATTTCAGAGTCTTAACTTACACTGCTCTTCATGATCATATTGTCCTTTTGGTTCAACTTTAATTCATTCATTATACGAGATATAACTGAATTTTCAACTTTTCCAGGCTGTCTTTCTAACTCTATATGGCCATTTGTTGAATTGTAGTCTCCCTTTCTTTTCCCATAGCAGCTTGTAGTCATATCTAGCACCTTTCTGAAATTTCGGTGGCTTCGGTGGATGAGCATTTGTGCTGTTTCCATGACTTAGCTACTGCAAATTGTGCTCCTATAAACACAGCTGTACATATATTTCTGGAGTACGATGTTTTTAATTCTTCTGAGAAAATATCAAGAAGGGTAATGGCTGAGTGAAATTGAACCTCTGATCCTAGTTTTCAAATTACTTTTAATAAGAAATGACAATGAGACAGTTTCACAACACAGTAGTAGCACAGTCACAATAATTACTACAATGCACATCGTTGTCTTCATAGTTGTTCCAAGTACACCATGGAGACCTGATAACTTTTCTAAACGCTATTGGTACACTTCTCACTGAACTAAGAGAAAGGAGCTGTATACATAGAGCAATATTCTATAATAGTAGTGGGTTATTGGCAGAACTGGCAGTGTTGGAAGCTGTTGACTTGAGCCTTTTATAGCTCAGTCTAATCCTAGTTTTTTAGGAAACCACACACTGATTTCCACAATGTCTGTACCAGCCTACCCAGAATAGAACAGGATTTCTTCCCCAGGTTCCCACATTTTGAGGCCTAGGTGAGCCAAACTACTCTAATGTATTGTACAGTAATTTTTTTTGCATCAAGCATATGCTGCTTTTTTATGTATTCTGCAGTATTTTTTTTTTTGCATCAAGCATGTGCTGCTTTTTTATTCTTATTTTTTTTATTATGGCCAGCTTAGCCTGCACTGGGGGTGGGGCTGGCACAGCCTGTGGTGCCAGGCATCGAACCCCGGTCCCTGCAGCCGCCTAAGCTTTCTTAAGCAGGCGCTTTAGACCAGTGAGCCACCCTGCCGGGCCCACACGTGCTGCTTTTTTGAAGTTTACTAAATATTTTCAGATTCAAGTAGAAAAATGTACAACATTAGTCCATCTTTCTGGAACTCCCTTATCACGCTTAGTAAAATTTTATTATTATTTTTTTAATTTTTATTTTATTTATTTTTTTTCTTGTTTCAGAACCCTTGTTTGTTTATTCACTCATTTTTATGGCCGGCTCAACCCATCCTGAGGGCAGGGCTGGTGCAGCATGTGGTGCCGGGGATCGAACTGCGGTCCCTGAAGCCACCCAAGCTTCCCCAAGCAGGCGCTTTAGACTACTGAGCCATCCCACCGGGCCCCGCTTAGTAAAATTTTAAAGTCTACTTTTACGACATGTGATCCTCCAAGGAGTTCAGGTTTATACTTTATAAACTCTTCCAGAGTTTAGTTTTTTTTTTTTTTTCCCTTAGCCTCTTTCTACCTTGGTCAGATAAGTTTTAAGTTTAAGTTTATATTCAAATGGGTTGCTTACTGATTTTTCTCTTCTACTGCCAGAGAAAAGTCATGTTTTATCCTATCCATAGATTTAACATGCTCCAGAGTACAGCACAGTGCTTAACATGTACAATATGACCTCAATAAAAGCAAAGTTATCAGTGTTAGGAAAATATCCTGTAAAACGTTGAGTTAGTGCTCACACTAATGTGTTGAAAGTATGTAGGTTGGATTTGTGTATAGGTTGTAGTTTGTTCCATTCCATTGTCATATTTTATACCATAAGGTCGTGTTAACTGATGCTTTGTAAGCAGATATCCTATACTGTGTACTAGTACAAGATTAAAGGTAGTAGGGAAAAGCTACCTAATAAAAATTAATTCTACCTAAGGCACTTTATACCTATTAACTTGTATTTTCACTACTTACTTAATGAAGTTGGTAATATTTTCATGTCTATTTTCTAAAGAAGGCAGTTTAAATATAGTGAGGTTAACTAACCTGTCCTAGATCCTAGATCTATTAAGTAGAATAACTTGAATTTAAGCCAAGGCAGTCTGTCCTAAGAGCCTGCCATCTTAATCACTAAGTAGTATTACTCCAGGAGTACAAAGTTTAACTGACAGCTCTAGATTGTAAAGGTTATAATCATTGAAAAGAATACTCCTCATGGTTTTGAATAATCATAAAACTCTGAATGAAAGAAATTTTTACTAAGAAAGAAATAAATTTCTACTTTTTATTCCAATGTATTTGGGAAAACTCTAATATATTATATTTAGATTGGTGCTCAATGAAAGCAAAGGTGTTAGTACCGGAGGGACCAACTGACCTTTTTTCTACTGTGTGTGCTTTTTCAACTAATTTTTATGTTCTTGGAATTGGCTTACTAGTACTAGGTTGCCTGGCTTGAGTTTCATAAGAATGAAAAGTGCATTTGTGTTTACAAGTAAAAACAAAATTCCAATGGCTGTAGCTATCTCCTTTGTAAATGCAATTATTAGGGTTCAGGTTTCAATGGCAAGGATTCTTTAAGCTGTAAGCATTAAGAATTATTAATTCATTAAGATTCTTATAGCCAAAAAATTTGCTTTCTGATTATTCATTCAAAATACCCTAAATTTCAATAGATTTTTGACTCTTCCTTAAATATACTACAATGAAATTCATAGGTAATATCTCTGACCTTTATTTTTAATTATACATATTCCCAAACATACCATAAATTAGTTAAAATATGTATGTGCCTGCACTGATACCTAGGTACTTCTCCACCAGTAATTTTAATAAAGTGCACACTTGAGTGCACATTTAGAACCATTCTATCTTTTTGTTTTTAATCTTCTTATTGTTTTAGAACTTTTGTTTGTTTATTTATTTATTATTTTTAATGGCTGGCTCAGCCTGCCCTGAGGGCATGTGGTGCTGGGGATCGAATCGCGGTCCCTGCAGCTGCCCAAGATTTCCTAAGCAGGAGCTTTAGACCACTGAGCCATCCTGCCCAGCCCAGAACCATTCTGAATACAAAATTTATAAGTGCAACAGTCAGACTAGCATATTGATAACTTAAATGTGTGTTTAATTGAAAATGGAACATAACTAGTTGAAATGGTGAAAATATATTCCTTAAGTTGTGGACAAAATAAAACACAACTTAGTAGTTACATTGTGGCAGTTTTCCTGGAAAATTCAGCATACACTAAACCTATTCAAAACTTTTATAAAATATACATATTAGTTGTTTCAGATAACTGTGAATATTTTCATCCAAACTTGAATTTGTTGAGGTAACTAGAAAACAGTGTGCATCAGAGTCTTACTGATTTTTGGTTGTATAATTTTGTGGAAAGTCTGCTAACAGTAGTCTCTCAGTATCTCCTCCTAAGTAAAATAGACTTTCAAAAATTTATTTATTTATTTATTTATTTACTTACTTACTTATTTGGTACAGGGTTTCTCTTTGCAGCTCGGACTTATAATGATCCTCCTGAGTCAGCTTCTCCAGTATCAGGATTATTAGCATTCACCACCATGCCTGGTTTTGGTGGCCTGCATGGGCACCATGGCTTCTGTGGTTCTGAGGCCAGTATGGTATGTGTGGTACTCAGAATCAAAACCTGGTCCTCATACTTGCCACGCAGGTGCTTAGACAACCGATCTATATGCCCAACGCAAAATAGGCTTTAAGGAAAGAAAAATTACTAAAGTTTAAGTTGACATATAGCTACAACTCAAGAAGAAATACTAATTCTATATTTATATGCATGTTGTAACAGTCTCAGGATACTCAGTATAAAGTCAAAGTTGACCAAAAACGTAAGGAACATTTTGGAAATATATCACGTTATAAATTTTACACACGTCTCTTACTAAATAATAGAAAAGAAAATAAATAATAATTAGTAAGTGTACGTAATATTGAAACACAAAATTAGCAATCTGGCATAAAGAATATATATGTGTAGCATCTTAGCTCCCTATGCAGCAATATTCTGTGTATAACTTGACATTAGGCAGAAAAGTCCTGTAGGTAGGCAGGTGGGACCACATGAAAATAACAACAAAAAAACCTCCATGATTTTTCCACTTTGCTCTGTTAGTCACTAGTTAAATACACATGAATCCACACAATCCTGTGCTTTTAAACTTTAGCAGGAGAGAAGATAACATCCTGTGAGCTTAGTTTTAGGGTTTTCGACTACTATCGAGTCACAACTATTGGCGAAGTGTTGAAAACTTCTCAAGTTTTTAAAACAAACTGAAACCAAAGCACATCCACTTAGCAGTTAACAGGGACCTTCTTCTATCTAGAGTAGGTCAAAAGAGTCCATTTTCCTTGTAAAAGAACAATGCCTCTGAAGAAAGGAAGTGCCATTCCTCAAAAGACCCTGTTAATCATATAGTAAATGTAACCTGAGATTTCACTCACTGTAACTGCCGTCTTAGTGCTTGCCCACCTTTACACTTGAAAGTAAGTTCTCCTTCCTCTGAAAATCTATCATTTTCCAATAAACTCAGTCGATGCTTTATACAACAACCTACATGCTCTGTATGAAATATTTTTATTGTTTTCAAATTTATATTTTTATTTTTATTACTTTTAATAAGAAATAATAATGAGACAGTTTCAAAACTAACAATTATTGGTTCAATGAGATGAAATTTTTGTACCAATAACTATTAGAAAAATTAAGGGGCCAGGGAGATAGTTCTGTGGCACAAGTCCCTGCCTGGCAAGTGTAAGATCATGAGTTCTGGGGAAAAGAAAGAAAAATAAAAATTATCATCTCTGCATCCTGTACTCTGAATGTTTGAAATATTTTAAGAAAAACACAAACAATGTAAATGGAATGTGGCTGTTTCCTTCTGGTGGTAAGACCTTACAGTTTTAAGAACCAGTTTGCCAGTGATAACATTGACCATGATGAGAATATTCATAGCACCAAAATCATGCCAAAATTAGGATATGGCTGGCTACATGATTTTTGTTTGTATGAGAACCAGGTTTTACACATGTGGCAGCATAGCATGGCACTGTGAGTAGAAAGCATCACATCTATGATTTACCCAGTCCATGTTCTTTTCAAATACAAATGGAACTCTTCTTCACATTCTAATAGCTGGGTCATAAATCTAATTTGAATAACTTTCAATGGATTTAAAGGATATCAAAGTATGTTGTTTGACCACAATGACATCAAGATAATAATTAATAACTATATGATAATTACAGATTCTTCTAAAATTACTAATTTATATCCTTTTTATAATCTATAGGTGAAAGAAAAATAGAAATTAGGAATATTTTGAATTGAATGATATGAACTATACATTAATAAGGAATATATATATATATATATCATGGGTTATAGTTTATGTTGTGGTTAGAAGGATGTTTCTAGTCATAAGTACTTCACTGGAAAGAGAGAAGCTGAAATTAAATCAAATGAGTATATGCCAATGGATGTAAAACTCCACTTCAAGAAGTGAGAAAAAATCAGCAAATTAGACTCCAGGGATATAGAAGAAAGAATATAATAAAGACAAGAGAATTAAAGTAGAAAATGAACGTAGAGCTGTTATGGTTTATGCCTAGTTGTCCCCCCAAAGCCTCATGCAAACATGGGGCGTGGCTTCTATTGATTGAGACTTGATTCATTATCTCTGGGATTGTGTTTTAGTACTGATGGGATTATCAGTCTGAGCACAGCTGAGACTATGAGTGTGTTCTACGGTGGATATCCTAAGGCAGAGAGCCTGAATGCAACATAAAGAGAGACAGAGAGACAGACTAGAGCTGTTGTTCTCTGCTGCCCTGTTTGGTTGGCTAGCTCTGCAGCTATTGCTGTTCCGCCGCCATGAACTGGATGCTCTCTGCGTTGTTCCACTCAGCCTTGGGCCAGCCGAATATGGAGTGAAACCCCTAGGAACTGTGAGGTAACTAAACTTTTCCTTCCTTCATTTTGAGTGTCGGGTATTTGTCCCAGCAACGAGAGAAGAGTAACTAAGAGAAGAGCAAATTCAACTAAGTTGACTGTATATTGAAGAGACACAAGAGTTGTATAAACTTAGATTAATATTGTCAAATAGGGAAGACAATGAAAACACAAATAATTAATATCAAGGATGAAAGGGGAAAGAAATAGATCAAAATTCCTCTAAGTATAAAAGTTATGAATAATTAAACTCTATAATTTTGAATTTAAATGACATGCACAAATTACCAGGAAAATAACAGCTTATCAAAACTGACAAAAGAAATAGAAAATTATATAAAGATTGATATTTATTTATTTATTTATTTTTGTGGTACCAGGGATTGAACTCAGGACCTTGCGCTTACCAGTCAAGTGTTTATTCTCCTGAGCTATCTCCCTGGCCCAAGATTGATATTTATTAACAGGCACTATTTGTGTTGATGTTTTCACATTGCACTTTCATACACGGAGTTATATAGTGCAATATATGACTTGTATTTATCATTTTTAGAAACTGTAAATATTCTTTGTTGCTATATCAGTAATGCAGAGCATCTGGACTACTTACTATTTTCAAATAACTATTATACAGAAAATTATTGTAAGAATTTATGTTTATCAGCACATGTTTGGCATACATAATGATCACATTCACTATGTGGAATCCATATAGCTGTATGTAATGTTAGTATTTTTTCCTTTCCCTTCTCCTTCCTCCAGCCCTTCTTCCCTTACTCATTAAAAAAAGCTCTGCTCCTATTTTTATTAAAAATAACTTTTTCCACTTTTATTATTTCCTAAGGTTATAAGCATATTCTGTGCATTGCAATTGCAATAAGAAAAATTATGACTTGTTTCTTTATTCTTTTCTTGTACAGTGTGTTACTCTCCTGCAAAAGTGAATTAATGCATAATGCCACTAGAAATTTTTAAGTGCACTCATTTAGTCAAATTTACTCTCAGAATTGACTTTATAAACTGTGTTTTTGATAGTTTTATAGATAAGCAGTGGAACTTTTAAGTTATTTTAATTTGTATTCATTTAATTGCTATTGAGGTTTTATCTTTTTCCACATGATGATATCTTATTGCAATTTCCTTTTATAAACCGACTGTTCATCATCTTTGTTAACTTATCACTTAGAATCTGAGTAATATCTTGATATATGTGCATTAATTTTTTATTCAGCTTGGATAAGATGCCATTATCAGTTAAATTTTTCTCGTGAATTTTTCCATTATGGCCCTTTCTTTTGATATTCATTATGCTACATTTCATAGCTTGACAACTTTTTTAAGGTATTTAAATGCATTTATATTGTATAAGTTGATGCATCCTTTTTAAATTAAAAAGATCTCTCCTTTCCATAGCTGAAATAAATATACTATTTTATGGTTAGCTATCTGATTCACTACACTTGAGATCTTTTTAAAATCCTCATAGCTGGAATCATTTAACTCCTGCATGTACAGTAAGCCTGTACTAGAGCAATGTGTATTTTTAAATTTAATTTCTGCTTTGTTCTTGTGTATGTGATTATATATTGCACAACAGTTCTATGACAGGTCCTCTTCTTTGGTAATCTAGTTGCCTCATTTTACCAAGACTGGGACTTTACTTTTCTGTGATATTTTAGGATCTTGAGTTGTGATTCTGATTCTCAGAATAGCAAGTAGGACTATAAAACGGGCTTCCAAAGCTTCACACATTAACTGCCTAACCAAATAATGCTTGTCTCCTTTACCACTCACATTTCTGTTCTTTACCTATCTACTGGATTGCTCACATAATTTTCCCAGCATTCCCTAAGGCTGGTTGTTTATGTGACTTATCATCTCCTATCTTTAAGAAGTACAGACATTGGCCTGCATAGATTTCTTCTCCACTAGCTTTAATTGAATCTATTTGTCCTAACATAATGAATATATTTAATTCTTTATATTAGGGCTGGGGAACAGCTCTGTGGCTAAGAGCCTGCCTGGAAAGCATTGAGTGCTAAGTTCTGTGCCCAGTGCTACATGCTGTGCTGGCCCTGGAACTCTGGGCATACCACAATGGCCACTGAACCAGGGCATAATGTTCACACGTGTAATCCCAGCACTAGGGAGGTTGAGACAGGAGGGTCACTGTAAGCCTGAATTGCATAGCAAGATACTATATAACAATAAAAAGTGTCCTTGTATTGTTAACAATATAAACGTTTAATTTTTTGATGAAAAACATAATTTGTTTTGTTTTTGTCTGCATCCCTTGCAGAATTTATTGTTTATTCACATATTTGAAAATAGCCACATGAGTAGAGTAAGATGAAATCTCACTATAGTTTCGATTTTCTTCCCTATATGGTTAAAGATGTTGAACATTTTCTCCATTTTTTGACTATTCCTTTACTTTTAACATGTGTCCATTATGCCTATTTGCCCATTGATTGATTAGATTGCTTGTTCTTTTGGTATTAAACATTTTGAACATTTTATACATTATGGATGAGATTTTGTCATTTAGATTTTATATACTCACTGAAATCATGGTCAGTTTATAAAAGAAATGCTCATGTACTGTTGTATATCAGGAGGACTTTTTTTTTTCTTACAGAAGAAGAATCAAGACATCAGAAAAGAAGCCCATCAGGAGCAGTGAATGAGTACAGAATTTGTCATACATGCACACAGTGGAATGTTAGCCCACATTAAAGGAAAATGAAATCATGCAATTTTTAGAAAAATGAATGGAACTAGAGATCATTATGTTAGGCAAAATAAACCAGACTCAGAAAGGCAAGTATCACAAGTGTTGTCTTACAGTTGGAACCTATCAAAAAAAAAAAAAAAAATCAGAGAAGCAAGCTAAAACCACTATGACATACCACAACCTGCCCATTAAGATGGCTGTTATGAAAAGGACAAAGGACAATAAATGTTGGCCAGGCAGTAGAGAAAATGAATCCTTGTCCATGGCTGATGGAAATGCGAAGTCATGCCTTATTTCTGTAAAGCCAAAGAACAGTTCCTCACAAAACTAAAAATAGAACTATAATAATATCCAGCATCTCCTCTTCTGAGTATACATTCAAGTGATGTAAGATAACTACCTAGAAGAGAAATCTGAACTTGGAACTTCAATATGCCATTATTCATAATATTCAAGATCAGGGAACCAGTGAAGACAGACAGATTATGCTTTGTGCAATCAATCTCTATATTTTAACAACTTTAAATAAATGTAGAGAGATGTCCTGTTTACATCCAGAAAAGCCAAAAAGGCAAATAGCTAAATGCCCAGTAACTTAAATTTTATTTTTATTATAATTATTGTGTTCATATTAAGTATACAAATTAATAATGTTTCATTGTAACCACTTAATCCATACATATTACTGCAATTTGAACATATCTGCTCTCCCTTATTGGAAAACCCTGCAATGGTTCCAATCTTCTGCCCAGGTTGTGGTGCATGGTGACAAAGGAAAGTAAGAGCAAGAGACAGATTGGGGGGTACAGAGCAGGTATCTGGGATCATCAGTTACTCTCTAGCAACAAAGGGTCTGAGACCCCAGAATCTTGTTTTTTATTCACTAAGGAAAATTGGTGAGGAGATTGTGGCTGGATATGCTAGATAAATGGAGAAGCTGGCAAGGCTTATAACAGAGGGAATGAAGCCTTCTTGGTGAATGGATGGAAACAGCCAGATTTACGTGATGGTTAAGGTGTAAACACTTTATAGCCAATTCTGGGAAGGCATTTTCGTCTGACGTCATGTAGGCCTCTGAAGAGATATAATTTCATATCTTAATCCTATGATATCATAGATCACCTATCTATGCTCAATCATAGCCAATAATAAACTATTAGTCCATTATAACCTGCTTCCTTTCATGAAAATGCATACCCAGCCTCAGCAAGGCTCACTAATCAAACTGAAAGCCAATTTAAGGAATTCACCTTTATACAGCCTGCACTACTTGTAAGTAGACATAATCATATTTGAGTAGCGGGTTCTCCACACTTTCATATCTGCTTTTATCTTCTATCATTCCTACTCCTTTCTCTTTCCTCCTTCTCCTTTCAAAGACAATTCCTTTATCTGTTCATCTACATTTGCATTTTCCTTATGATGAGAAATGTAGCATTTTATCCATATAAATAGTGTAAATTTTCAGGTCCTTTTTGAAAACGTGTCTGCTCCAGTTCTTTGTCAGTTTGTAGTTTATTTAATTTAATTTTGAGTTGTACAAATTCCTTTGAGTTGTACAATGTATTGTTAGTATCATCCCCTTACTGGACTTAGCACTATCAAATACTTTCTTTCCACATTTTGGGCGGGGGCGACATTGCAGTCCCGGGCAATGAACCCCAGGTCCCTGTGCCTGCTTCCAGATGCTTTAGTCTGCTGAAACTCTACTGAATTTATTTGTTCTACTAGTGTTGGGCTGAGCCACTAGAATTTTTGGTATATAAGAGAATCTCACTTACAAACAAAGAACATTTTATTTCTTTTTTTCCAGTGTGAATCACTTTTATTATTTTTTCTTAATTTTTCTGGTTAGGATTTCCACTTCCATAAGTTAAAGTAGTAAGGAGGTATTCTTGTCTTGCTCCTGATCTTAAAGGAAAACTGTTTCATTTTTTAAAATATTTAAAATGATCTTAGGAATGTGCTTGTCCTATATGATGTTTATTATTGTGAGATACTTCTTTTTTGTATTTAGTACAGGATCTACAGCGTCTCACTACACATATCAGACTGGTAGTGATTCTCCTGTTTTCAGCCTCTCAAGGGCTGGGATTACAGGCACACATCACCACACTCTGGCATGGTAGCGGTGAGGGGTTTGGGGTGAGGAGTGAGGGTGGGGGTTGAACCAGGTCACTTTGTAAGCAAGTGACTTTATCTTCTGAGCTATCTGACTGGCCCAAGATACTTCTTTTCTATACCTAATTTATTGAAAATTTTTATCATGAAGTGATACTACATTTTGTCAAATTGTTTTCCTCCATCAACTGAGATGATCTTTTGATTTTTGTCTTTAATATAATCTATCATGTTTCCTCACGTTGAGTTTACTTATTTTGAAATATGGGATCTCAAGCAAAATCTTACTTGACCTTTCTATATAGTCATTGACATATGTTGTTGATTTTGATTTGTCTTATGTTGAAGATATATATATATATATATATATATGTATATATATATATATATATATCTGTGTTCATTAGGTATGTTATCTCTCTCTCTCTCTCTCTCTCTGTCTCTCTCTCTTTCTTTTTGAGTGGGGTACTGGGGTTTTGAACCCAAGGCCTTCACAATGAACTATGTTTACAACATTTTTTTTATTTTTTTGTTTAAAACAGAGTCTTGCTAAGTAGTAAGTTGCCCAGGCTGTTGCTCAAATCTGTCATCCTGCTGCCCAGTCTCCCAGAGTATTGGTATTACGGGAATGTGCTACTAACCTAGGTATAATTTTCTTTTCTTATAGTTTCTTTGTTTATGTTTGATATTAAGGTAATGCTGGTCTTATAAAATAAATTTGGAATATTCTTTTGTCTTCAATATTTTGGGAGACAAGATTGTTGATGATTCTTATTAAGTGCTTGTTAGAATCTACCAGAGAAGCCATCATATTTTTAGCTTTTATATGCAAGGAGGTTTCTTTTGGTTACTGATTAGTTGCTTTGCATCTTACTCTAGTCATGAAAGTTTTCCTTTCATGATTTTTTCAGTCTTGATTGATTATATGTTTTGGAGTGTTTGCTTTTTCTAGGTTGTAAAATTTGTTCTCTTATATTTATGCTGTGTGGTCTCTTACAACCCACAGCATTTCTATGAACTCATTCATACTGCTTCATTTATAGTTTTATTCTATTTGCATTTTGTTCATTTCTTTTTAGTCTAGCTAAAGGTCTGGTGATTTTGTTTATTTTCTAAAAGAAAAAAATATCCTTCTAAATTTCGTTTATCTCTTTACTGAATAGTCTATTTCATTTATTTCCTTGCTAGTAAAATATTTCCTTCTTTCTTTTAGCTGTAAGCTTAGTTTGTTCTTTTCTATTTTCTGAGGTATATATTTATTTTGAGAGTTTTTTACTTCGTGTATTTATCATTACAACTTTCTTGAATGGCTTTAAAATCCCTAGTCTGTTTCGTGTTGCTGTAGCAAAATACCGGCTGCTATATAAATAAAAAAGAGTATTTGGCTCATGATTCTGTTGGCAAAAACAACTCAACAGCATGGCACTATTATCAGACAAAGGGCTTGTTGGGATCATAGTGGAAAATTGGAAAGGGAAGAAAATATGCACGGGAAGGTGCTATCTACAGACTGTACCAGGTTTGATTGATAGCAAAACACACTTGTGGTAATCAATTCAGTCTTATAAAAATGAAAAGCAATTAATGAATAAAACAAAAATACTTTTAAAGGAGCTAATAGTTCTGATGACAAGTACACTGAGTATTAAGCTGAAACACAAATTGTTGTGTGAAAATTATATTTCATCATAGTATATCTTCTAAGTATGGTATCTTGCATCTCAGTTTTTGTTTTGTCATAATATGTTTTGCTTTCATTTTGATTTTTTCATAAAGCCACTGGTTGTTTAGGTATGTATAAATTTTTACCTGTTTATTTTTCTTTACTTATTTATTTTTACTTTTATAATAATGTGCTCAGAAACGTTATCAAATATAATTTCAGCCATTATACTTTTAAAGAATTTGTTGGAGCCTATTGCATCTTGGATAATGTTTTACATATGCTTAGAACGAATATATACTATGATGCTGCTGGGTAAATTGTTTCATATATGTCTGTTAAGTTTATTTTGTCAATAGTATTGGTTAAGTCAGCTGTCTCACTTATCTTTTGCTTAGAAACCCATTGTTGGTAATTGAATATTGAAGTCTCTAACTGTTATTTTATTGATATGTAAGTTTCCTTGAGGTCTACTGTTGCATTCTTTATATTTCTAGGTGCTCTAAAGTTATGTGCATGGATCTTAATTTTATTCATATTTTTGTATCCTGTGGAAATTTGCTCATGAAATATTCATATTCTTCTATCTTTCTATTAAAATTATTTCATCATTATATAACAAGTTTTTTGTGAAAGATTTTGATGCAGTATATGTTGCCTAAGTATGAAAACTGTTGTTGTCTTTTGGTTACATTTTTATGGGATAACCTTTGCCATCCCTTTACTTTTAACCTATATATGTTATTAAAAATAGACCCTATAGACCCTGTTCTACATACAGAACAAAGAATAATGAAAGGAGTATTTTTACATGATGAATACTGGGATCCTGTTTTTTAAATTTGTATGACACTTTCTTTCAATTGGAAAGTTTAAATCACTTACCTTTAAAGTAATTAATAAATACCTACTTGTGCTACTTTAATGTTTTTATAAGGGCCAGCAAAATAGCTCAGTTAATTAAAGTGCCTGAAAGTAGGTTCAAGACCTGGGGGTTTAATCCCTGATCCTGCAGTGCTGGACCCACCCCTGAGGCACGCTGAGAAGGCATTTGAGACTGGACATGGTGGTGCGTGCCTGTAATCCCAGCTCTTGGAGAGTGTAAACAGTGGATCACTGTGAGTTCTGTCTGGTAGTGAGACCCTGAACACCCTGTAGACCCTTTTCTAAAATTATATATATATATCCTCTCTTACTATTTGCTTTTCTGATTTGATTTTTAATGGTATAATTCGATTCTTCTCTTATTCCCTTTTGTGTATCTACATGTTTTCCCTTAACCTAGAAGATTAAAGATATAGTGTAAAAATGTATTAACATTATATTTTTAAATAGCTACAAAATCCATGTGCTTTGTTTTCTGTGCTTCTTGCACCTTATGTTACTGATGTAATGTTTAACATATTGTGTACCCATTAACATATTATAGACAGAATTAGTTCCAGGGGACAGAATCTCACTATGTAGCTCAGGCTGGCCTCAAACTCACAGTGATCCTCTTTCTTCAGCCGAGTGCTCAAATTACAAGCCTGTATCACTATACCAAACAAACTGTGATTACTTTTACTAGTTTTGTTTTGTGTTTTAGGGCAGGGTCTACAGGGATTACAGGGTCTCAATACACAGATCAGACTTGTAATGATTCTCCTGTTTTCAACTTTCCAAGACCTGAGATTACAAGTGTGCGCCACTACACCCAGTCTCAAGTGCTGTCTCAATGTGTCCCAAGGGCAGGTCCCACACAGAAGGCCTGGAGACTGAACCCTGGCCCCTGTACCTGCTTGCAGGTGTTTTCATCTGCTGATCTCTGTGGCCAGTCCCCTTTTCTTTTGTAATATTTTTAGTACTTTTGTCATCTGAATTTTGTGCCAAACTTAAAAGTTATTGATATGTCGTATTAAAGTATTAGAGAACAATGAATTTGACAATATCTTCCTTTTTAGGAGTTTTATACTTTCACATGCTCTTTTTATGTTGCTACTGTCATTTCAATGTGAAGGCTGTTCTTTAGCATTCATTCTAAAGCAAGTCTAGCTTGAGAAGTATGAGACTGGGTCCACTTGATCCATCACTTACATTTCTCCTGTAAATTTGTACTATAGCATTGTAGTAGCTGGCTGTGCATCCCATATCTTTCTCTGAGGGATACAAGAAGCAATATCTATGCCTACTCACTTTGGAAGATAAATGCCAAGAAGTGCGCACATGTGTGAAAGTGACAAAATGGGATTTGTGTCTACCTTATGCTCTATCTGACTGGTTTTGCATATATTTACCTGAGCATCAAAGAGGATCTAGTAGAATCACATCACACCAAGTTTTTCTTTAAATGAACTCAAAAAAGTTTTAGATAAAGTAGCCCAATTCAGTAAAGTGCTATGTGACAAACCACATTTTCAAATTTTTGAGACCAAAAGAGAACCATCAGATTCCTTGTGCAAGGGTTAAGATGATCTGTTATGGCAAAATATATTATTTCACTTGCCATGTTAGCCAAAGGTCCTGTGACAGTGAAATGGTGCAAGAATGGACTAATACACATAAAAGGAATAAAAACCTCCTTGATCCAGATGACAAACTAAACTTCAATATGAGTACACATTTGACTACTCAAAATGTTGCAACACTGTCATGTAACCAAATGGAATGATCCAAATGTTACAACTAGGACTGAAAATATAGGGAAGGCCATTCAGTGTTGGAAATTGTAACAGATAAAATGCTATAAGACACTGTGAAATACACAAAATCTAAATTCAAGTAAAATATTCTATATGCATCAATAGCCACATCAGAAATGTATATGTATGTATTATGATTCTTCGCTAGGTCAACTGAAAGAATTTATAGATCTGCTGCATTTAGCACAGATTTCTCATAAGGATCACAGAAATGTAAGTCATTTATGGAAAAGCGATGGCTCAAAAATGGTATAAAAATGTACTCTTGCAGATGTGAAAAATTATTATACTTCCAATTTAGAAATTTATACTGGAACTGAGCGATCCGGTCCTTACACATACAGCAATCAAAGGAATGATATTGTAAACAAAATTGTTGCTCCAATCTCTCAAACTAATTGGAAAGGTAAGCACATGTGCTATCAATGTAACCAAGATATGTGCATGGAACATGCAGTCGTCATGTATGAAGGTTGCATTGGCTGTAACAGTTGAATCAATATTTGTTTATTTATTTATTTATTGGAACCGGGGATCGAACTCAGGACCTTGCACTTGCTAGGCAGGCACTTATACCCCTGAGCTATCTCCCCAGCCCTGAATCAATGTTTATTTATGTGGCAGAGTTATATTGGTATTTTCCTCTTTTTAAAATGTATGTGTTTTGTATAAGGTCTCACTGTACAGATTGGACTTGTAGCCATTTTCTTGTTTTCAAGTTTCCAAGAGCTGGTATTACAGGTATGTATGACCATGCCCGGAATTGTTGACCTGCTCCATGCACCTGGAGGCAGGGTTGAAATGACATGCAGTACCAGGGTTGGAACCCACAGTCTTTGTGCTTGTCTAAGCAGACTGTCAGTCTGCTGAGCGATGTTGCCGGCCCTCTATTGACATTTTCATTGTATTTCACAAAGGAATTAATTCTGATGTTAACTTTTAGGATTTGTAAGCAAATATACAGCTATGTGAACATATTGATATCTATTTTCAATGCATAATGCATGAGAATTTAGTAACTTATTTTACTGATATTTCATGTTCCTAATAACGTCATAACATATAATGCCATGAGAACCTAATGGAGAAAATAGCAAGGTCACTGAGATATGTCCGATAGAAGGGCCAGGAAAGCAAAAGTCATGCACCGTAAGTGTAGGTGATGTGTGTGTATGAAAGGTGTTGTTATGGTGCAGACTGCCTTAGGTATAATAATTGAAGTAAATATTTTTTGTAGAGTGTTACTATTTTCTTTGTTCTATTTCATATGGAAATTTATTTCTGATCTTCTATTTTAGACTTTGTATTCCAAAAGTTAGTTGATCTTGAAATCTTTCACTAATTTTTGCAATAATAAATATTAAAAACTCAATACTTTTTTTTGTGGTCTTTTTCTTGTTAAATATTGTTTAGAATGACTCATAAAATTAAAAAAAATCATTTATCAATAGAAATATTTTACACAATAAAAGTGGGTCTTTTATAGCTGTTATTTAGCTCTTCCAATATGTCAACCTATTCTCTCATGCCCAACAAACTTTCTACTAAGAAATAGTGAAACGTTATTTAAGGAAATGAGAAAACTTTAAATCATGCAGTACCAACACACACACACACACACACACACACACACACACACACACACACACACACACACACATATTTCTTGTTGTTGTTCCATAGTTTTAGCAGCCTTTTTTCATTTCAATTTACTTTTTGTCCTCTGAGAGGACAATATTACTAATTTTTCTTTGGGATCTCTGATTCTTTCTTCTGTTTGACGAAATTTGCTATTGAGTCTGTTTTTGAAATATTTCAATTTACACATTGTATTTTTCAGTGTCGGTATTGTTTGATTCTATTTTATGATTGTTTTTTCTCTTTTAATTGAACTTCTCTCTTTGCTCATTTTTTGTTTCATTTAGTTATCTGTGCTTTAGTGCATGTCTTGAGCTTCTTTAAGACTTCTTTTAAATTCCGTTTCAGGCATTTCATAGATCTCTATTTCTTTTCACTTGGTTACTAGCCCTTTATTGTTCTGGTGCTCTCATGTTTTCTTGCATATCCATAACACTTGCAATCATCTGTTAAATTATGTGCATTTTTCGAGGTTGCCTTTTTTGATAGCAATCACTCTCAGAGTCGAGCTAGAGAGTCTTGGTGGAACAAATGGTAGAGTCAAAAAGTGGATATGCTGCTGGAATCCACAGGCAAGCTGGTCTTGATTCTAGATGATTGTGATTCCAGTGCTTGGGTCAAGAGTGGTTACCCTGATGCCTGCATCTCTATGAGTGGACCTGGAATTAAGTATGTGTAGGCAGATCTGCTGATAGGCTCAAACCCTGAGCAAATGAGGGTCATTTACTAACAATGGGGCTAAAATTACTGTGCCTTAGTTACTTTTCTCTCATTACTGGGACAAAATACTGACCGCCCCAAATTAAGGAAAGGAATATTTATTTAGCTCACAATTTGTGGAGGTTTCATTCCACAGCCAGCTGACTACAAAATACAGTGATGGGGCAGAGGAGAAGCATTTCAGGGTGGTGGAGTACAGAAAAGGCAACAAGAGCAAAGGAGAAAGAGGGAACAACACTCTTTCTTGTCCTTATACTGTATGCAGGCTACCTGCCCCAGGGTGGGTATAGAATTTACACACTTAACCTCAACATTGGACCATGAATCAATTGCAAATTCTAACATCCACCTGCATGAATGCATGAAACTTTGGGGGGTGTTATGGTTTCTGTCTAGGTGTCCCCCCAAAGCCTCATGCAGTTATACAGCAGGGACTTCTAGAGTTGGTGATTAATTTATGATTCACTGGGCTTATAGGTGACCAAAAGACGGGGTTATGGGTTTCAATGCTGCTGAGATTGAGTGTGTGTACTTCCTCCAGCCTGACGCAGAGAGCCTGAATTCAATTTGAGAGACAGACCTCCTCTCTTTCACCACTGTTACTACTATTTCTCCATTTTGCTCTTGCACTTTGCCACTACCACAAACTGGTGCCCTCTGCTATTTGCCACTCTGCCTTGGAGCCAGTTGGGTATGGATGGAATCTTGCAGTAACTGAGCTACATAAACGTTTCCTTCCATTTTGAGAGTCACATATTTGTCCCAGCAATGAAAGAAGATTAATTGAGGCAGGGTAGCATCCAGACACAAACCATAATAGCTTGTGAGGGTCATCACTATGTGGAGGTGGGCCCAGTTACACAAGGACCAGTTTGCCATCCAGCTAGGTCTGGAGTCTGGGACTATGTTGGGATGATCTGCAGCAAACACCACAGTATTTGACTGTCTTAGTTACTTTTTACTCATTGCTGGGACAAAAACCAGGCAATCAAAATGGAGGAAGGAAAGGTTTATTTAGCTCACAGTTTGTGGAGGTTTCAGTCCATATTCGGCTGGCCCAAGGCTGAGTGGAACAGAGCAGAGAGCATACAGTTTATGGCAGTGGCAGAGGTAGCCAACTAAACAGGGCAGCAGAGAGCAACAGCTCTAGTCTGTCTCTCTGTCTCTTTAAATTACATTGAGGCTCTCTGCCTCAGCCTATCACCTTAAGCCACACCCATAATCCTAGAAGTACTTAATACACATAATCCCAGGGAATCATGGATCAAGTTTCAATCTCTAGATCAGTACTAAAACACATAATCCCAGTGACTCATGAATCAAGTCTTAATCTATAGAAGTCCCTGCACCATGACTGCATGAGGCTTTGGGGCGACAACCAGACGTAAACCATTAACGTTGATCTAGCTCTAGCATGAGTCTGAATCATAGTCCATAGTAGCTTGCATGTTGCTTTGGGACACAGGTATTGATCTTGAACTGAGGTGTATTTGTACTGCATATATCTACCAAGGAATTTGAAGGTCTTAGGATGCAGCTTAGCACTGAGTTGTGTCTGGAGCCTAGGGCTGTTGAAAATGGCCTCCTCTAGAATACATGGGAGGAGACATGGTGCTGAGAACAACAGTATAAGACATCTTTAAAATAGTGTGTCCTTCTGTGGTATAATTTCCCATATGGCCCATATATCTTTTTGTGCTATACTGTGCAGGTTTGGGGGAAGCATATCATAATTAATTTGAAATTGTCTGTTTTAACCTTTAGTGTGTTTTCTTTGAAAATTTATTTGCTGCATTTAGATATTATAATCACATATATAGAAACTTTGTAAAGATATTTTTAATGGATGGTTTTTCAAATTGAAGTATCTTTAATAGCTCCTGCATTACAAATTTCTATTTTACCATTGTGGATGCATCACTTTTGATTTTATTTAAACGTATTAAATATTATGTAGGTTGGCTTTGAGATCTGATGGGCAAATTCTAGCTAACTCTTCAGGATACAGAACAGTTGTGAATTTACAAGTTTACAATCATTAAATGGGAAAAAATTCCTATTCAAATAATTGAACTAAGGACAAATACGCATAATGTCACAGCAAAAAATGTGAGGTCTAAAAATATGCACATTTTGACCTTTTTTCTGTTTGTTTGTCTTGGCCTTCAGCCCCTCCATCTATTAGGTAGGGGATTTTAAACACTTTGATAAACTCAGATGGACTTTAACTTTAAATTGATTTGATCTTTAGTCTCTGTGAATTCAAGGAGAAAAATTTTGTCTCAAACAGAATTGTGGCCTGGTTTTGAATCCGAGTAGGACTGTGAAGCGATCCACAGGTTGATATATAGGAATAAGCTGTTGGTGGCTATGAATGTAAGTTATTTTTGTGAGGAACAGTTCTTATGTTTTTGCATTTAAGGGCTTCAGCATTTCATTTTCTTTTAAATTGTAATTCATTTTCAATTTAATGTTTTGAAAAGAACATTATGTATGGTAGTCCATCCCATTGCCAATTGGTACATGTGTGTAGATATATGATCAGATGTATTAGAAGTATGGGGATGGCAAGATGGCTCAATGGTCTAAAGTGCTCGCTTAGGTAAGCTTAGACAACTGCAGGGACCATAGTTCAATCCTGGGCACCACATGCTGGGCCAGCCCCACTCCTAGGGCAGGCTGAGCTGCCCATAATATAATATAATAAATAAATATAAAGAATTGTGAACAGAAAATATACAGCTTTAGTACACTACAGATCAACACATTAATAGCATCCCACAGAACTAGAGGAAGCAATACTAAAATTTTTAGCAAACTTTTGGAGGTTCAGAGTGGTGAAAACAAACTTGGGCATCAACAGCAAAGCAGAAGGTATTGAAATCCTGGATTTTAAGTAATACTACAGTAAGAAACACATCATGTTGTTGGCATAAATATAGACATATGGAATACTGGAGCACTGTAAACAATACAGAATTAATCACAGATCTAAACAGCTATCTGATCTTTGACAAAGAGGCCAAAAGCATACACTAGAGAGAAGTTAGCATCCTTAATAAACTGTGTTAAGAAAATTGTATATCCACATTCAGAATATTGAATCTAGAGACATGTATCTCAATATGTATTAAACTAAAGTCAAAATGGGACAAAAGGTTAAGACAAACAATTTTCTGAAAGATAAAATAGATGAAATTCTCAATGATTTAGTCATAGGCAAGTACTTTCTGAAATGACATCAAGAATCAATAAAGGGAATCCTATCTCATTAAAAAGATTATGCACAGCAAAGATAACAGCCAGTAGGATGGAAAGAAAACCTATGGAATGGGCAAAATTGTTCAACCTACCGCTGGGATAGAGGACTATTATCTAGAATATATAAAGAACTAAAAAAAAATAGATCCCCAAAATAAAAGACCTAATTAAAACTATTGGAAAATGGTTTGTATGTAGTTGCTCCCCCAAAGCCTCATGTAAATCATGGGGCTGTGAAGTACTTAGCATGAGGGGTGAGGCCAGAAGACCAAGGCTGGGCTTGAGGAGAGGGGCCTAGAGAAGCACTACCCCTTAAAATGACAGCATGCATCCCCCCACCTGGTGGCTTCTTGTAATAGTTTGTGTATAGGTGTTCCCCCAAAGCCTCATGCAGTCACGGGATGGCTTCTGGAATTTTCGATTGTTTATTGTAGGTGCTACACGTTCTCTGCGGCAGGTGATTTACATTTCAATGTAAGAAAGGAAGAGAAGTTAGCTGCTTGAGGTGCTGTTACTCCTCTCTTCACTCTTTTTTTTTTTTCTATGACCAGGGATTGAACTCAGGATCCTGCGCTTGCCAGGCAAGCACTTATTCTACTGAGCTGTCTCCCCAGCCTCCTCTCTTCACTCTTGCTTTTAGCTGCCCCCATGAAAGATTGCCTTCTGCCATGTGTCACTCTGCCTTGGAGCCAGCTAACTATGGACTGAAACCTCCAGTAACTGTGAGCTAAATAAACCTTTCCTTCCCTAATTTGATTGTCAGGTATTTGTCCAAGCTATGAGAGAAGAGTAGGACAGCAACTGACATGAATAGGTAATTCTCAAAAACACAAATGGTCAAAAGTACAGTAAAAACACCCAATACCTCTGGTAATTTAGAGAAATTTAAATAGAAAATATACAGATTAGGGCTGGCCAAATAGTTCATTGGATTAAAGTGCCTGCTTAAACAAATGCAGTGGCCTGGTTTCAATCCCTGACATACTGTGGAGGCCCTGTCCCCAGGGCACACTGAGATAGCCACTGAGACTGAGCATGCAGGCATGCGCCTATATGCCCAGCTCTTGGGAAATTGCAAACAGGTGGATCACTACGAATCCCATCTATATAGTAAGACCCTATAGCCCCTGTAGACCCTGTCCTAAAATATAAAAAACAAAACAAGAAAAGATTGCATCTTAATAACAAATTATGGCAAGGTGGAGGTGAAAAAGCCTTGTACATTGTTGCTGTGAATATAAACTGTGGTAACTATTATGCAAATCAATGGAGATCCCTCAAGAAACTAAAAAATCTTTTTGACCCAGCCATTTCACTTCTTAGTGATCATCCGAATGAGTTAAAGACATCATGATGCAGTGACACCTTCATACTCACATTTATAGCAGCAGAATTCACAATAACTGTCTTTTTTTTTTTGGTGGCACCAGGGATAGAACTCAGGATGTTGTGCTTGCCAGGCAAACACTTATTCCACTGAGCTATCACCCTAGCCCCAATAGCTATGTTAATTACCTTTCTCATTACTGAGACATAATACCCAATGCCCACAAGTTAGAGGAGGAAAAGTGTATTTCAGCTGACAGTTGGCAGTTTTTTGGGCCACATTCAGCTGGGCTCCAAGGTAGGGAAGCATGACAGAGGAGCACGTAAGATGAAAAACAGTATATGGAAGGGTACGCAGAAAGAAGCAAGCAGAAACTGATGCAAGCCTCTTTTTTCCAGCTTTTAATCATCTAGGTTCCTTCTTGTTCTAAATGAATTTGAGCAAAATATTCTCTATCTCTGTAGGGTATGCTAATGGGATTTTAATCAGAATTGTATTAAATCTGTATAACAGTTACGGAATTATGGCGATTTTCACAATGTTTCTTCTTCCTATCAATGAGGAAAGAATATTTCCATTTTTAATAGCTTCTTCAATCTCTTTTCTCAGGATATCATAATTTTTACCATATAAATCTTTTCCATCCTTTGTGAGATTGATTGCTAAGTGTTTCATTTTTTGGGATGTTAATGTGAGAGTTTTAGCTCCCCTAGTTTCTCTCTGAGTGCATTCATTATTTGTGTGCAAAAATGCTAGTGATTTTTGGATGTTGATTTTATATTTTGCTACTTTCATGAATTTGGTAATTAAGTATACAAGACTTTTGGTGAGTCTTGGTCCTCAATATATACCATATACATATATTTAGAAAAATGATGAAATTTATCCTTTAAAGGACAGAGCAAATAAATATCCTGAAAGGCTGAGTTCAGAGGTCTTAAATGTAAGCAATACTAGCCTTAGATACTGTTTCCTTTGTGCTGTACTCAATCTTCTCAGTGCTTTTTTTTGTCATTTTGAGTCAAGATTTCCCTATGGGATTCAGGCTGACCTTGAACTAACTTTGTAGTCCAGGTTGATCTCTAACGCTAAGCCATCCTCTTGTCTCCCAAGTGCTAGGATTACAGGTATTCAGTACCATTCCTGGCTTTAATGCTATTCTTAACGTTTATTAACTAGAATAAGTCTGACTCATAACATTATTTCCCATCTTTGAATTATTTCTACATTTGCATTGCTTTGACATATTGTCTAGTTTTAATAACTGGATTATGGTTGAGTTATTTAACAAGTATCAAATTCTTAACATATACCATACCGTGTTCTAAGTACTTCATGATAAACCAGTGATTAGTACAGTATTTGCCATTGTCCTAGCTACTGTGCTTAGGTCAAGCTTATCTTTTTTCTAATGCTGATGGTTCATCTTCAAAACAGATGATGTGCTGAGCTATACAATTTTTTCTTACTTTGTCCCTGAAGACCTACCTTACTTAGGCTTAGAGTCTGAGAAAAAGCATTTCAATCCTTATTCCACAGCAAAGAAAATTGTGGTTTATATTGTTACTCTAATAGAGTCTAATTGGCCAGCATTAACAGTTAAGGTATTCCTGTCTTGTGGACAACTATCTCTGTGGTAGACACCCAGCCAGTGGGTAGATGGCACTTAGATTTATGGGGGCCTCTCTGCTGAACTGAACTGACTTATAGACCTTCAGTGATACCTCCATAGCTCCTTGTTGCTTCTTTTTGAAGGAACAGCAGACCTCTGTCCCTTTTTATAGTTGCAACTAAAATGTAAAGGTATGCATAGCTATTTTATGTGCTACCATAATGCCCAACCAAAGCCCTCAGTGGTTATGTGAACATATACTTCAATGGGATGTCAGGGGTTATTGACATGCACTATTTCTTCCTACTGAACGAATTCTTTTGACACCCCAAAAGCCTGTTGACATCTTCTACTCTATCTTCCAGTTTGACATCTTTTGTCTTGTATAAGACTATAACCTTTTCACTAAGGTCGCACACAGGTTTTGAAATCTGGGGCAAATAGAGACTAAAAAATCCCCAATGCTCGAAAACCACTAGGAAAGTCTAGAGTTGTTTCATTGTGGTAGGATGAGGGTACCTCTGCTTCCCACTAATAACAATATCTGTTATTGACTCTGTTCCTCTGAATATGCAACTCTCCAAGTCTTGAAAGAAAGCTCAGGTCCCTGGACCCTGACCTAATCAATTGACTACCTAAATACTGCTAGGTGCTGCCAGAGAAGCAGGGTTCACCAGACCTGCAAGAGAATCAGAAGTTAACATAACATCGACGTAATGAAATAACTGAACATCTTATGTGGCCAAACATGCACCACAATCTTTTGTCCTCAGTCCATGGCACTAAACATAGGACTATACAAATCATCAAGTGGCAGTAAAGTAAAAGTCCATTATCATTTTGGTAATCAGAAGGCAAACTCTCCTTGACTCTCAGCAGCTGTAGCACAGATAACATTATTGTTTGTAATTGCAACCCCGAGAGGATCCCCAGTCCCCATATATATTGAGGTACCAGAGAGAAGTGCACGGTAGAGACTTGAAAAGGCAGATGTGTACCAGAGACACAATCACTGATTTCACTTTCATGATATGCTTCTCATAGCCATTTATATAGGCTGCCTTTCTAGGAATTTATCAGGAGTGCCATACATGAGGTCACATCATGTCCCAATGTGTCTCACTGTCCAACTAGAGCAGCACAGAGGATAAAAATTACTCATATTTGAAGTTAAGCTTAAACTCCAGAAGGCCCAGAGGGACTACTTCATCAGGACTCACTAGTGTGAGAAAATCTGAGGAAGATCACTCATATATGAGAAACCTCTGGTCTGTATGAGAACAAATATGCAGAAGAAAAAAATTATTCTTTTCTGTACTGAGGATCAAATACAGGACTGCAAGGTAGGCACTTACTGTACTGAGAACATTGCCTGGCCTGAAGAAAATGTTTTGTGTAGGAGTTTTTTTCAGAGAAAAGGGAGAAAGAGGATGGCCTGCTAAACATACTTATTGTGGCATAAAGTACACAATGGCTAGAAAAAAATCTTTTTATTGGAAACTTTTAATTATGCTTTGTTGTTGCCATTGAGTTCTGCTCTAATCTTTAACCATGAATTCCAGGTGTCCTGTGCTGTTGCACCAGGGGTCCCTTCATCTTTGCATTCATTTTAACCATTCTCTCAGTGAGAATCTCAGTGTCCACCAGTGTGAGGATACACTATACATTTGTGGCACTCCAATGAGTAACAAACATAACCTGAAGGCTCTGGCCCTCTGGTGTTTCCCTTAACAAGGTACACTGGCCTTGCCCCTGTCAAAAATCATGATATTGCCTACAGCAACCATACAGTTCTGAAACTTCATTGCCTGATTCTGGACTATTTATTTCTCCTGGGAAGTGTACCCTTTTCAGAACTTCCAATTAGTGTGTGCCTTTAAAGGGTAAACAGCAAATCATTTGGCTGTTTTCAGTCTGCTTGGCTCCCACTTCTTTAAGTTCTAAACTCTTTTCTGTTTCCTGTAGCCCTCACTATCTCTTCTAACTGCAGTATAGTGATCTCTGCCACACAGCCTTGGGCTACTTCCAGCTTTAGATCTGTCTGCTGGTGCCTGTGGATTGCTATTTACTTTACCTCAGCAGCCTTGATCAAGATCCTTTCACCCCCCCGCCAACTGGCTACCACCATTGCTGCTCAACCGGTCAGTGACTGCCCACGTTAAGCCTCTGTATGATGCAAAACACTTCTTTGTACTCCTAGTTCTGACTGGAGTCTCTCCAGACTGTCCATGCTGTTGACATAAGCCAGTTTGCTTTGGCACTCAGATGTGTAACTTAGTCATTTATGCAGGACGTGTTTCCTGTTGCTTTCCTTATAGGAGTCTTACCTGGACCCTCAGCCTGCCTCCATCTCTCAGTTGGACTTGCACTTGTATTCTTCTTGAAGCTCCACTGTGGACTTCATATTTAGGTCTAAAGATCTAGGAGCAAACTCTGGCCCAATCCTCTCTCGTCTGCCACTCTTTTTTACCTTTGTGGTCTTGCTGGACTATAATTTGCTGCTTAAGTCTTTGTACTACTACTGGATGGACCTTGATGCATGGAAGCAGCTGAATTCAGCCCTTGGGCTGTCTGTGTCAGTGAACTCAGTTATCCTGCAGTATATATTCTTTTGAGAAATGATTGGCAATTTAGAAGTAGTATTTTCTTCTTTTAACTCTCTGTTGAAGATGTCTACTGTTAATGAAATTTCTGCTTTGGCCCAGATTGCAATCAATCATGAGAACAAATCCTGTGCTCGTCTCAGGTCTCCCTCAGGAGCATGCACTGACAGCAGCTGTCTTCTGCCTTGCCCATTTTCACAATAGTCCTTGATGATCACTTAGGTGCCTACTAATCCTCACGGCAGTTACACTTATATCAAAATTCACAATTTTGGCCATGTGCCAGTAGCAACCTTGTTTACAGATGTTCTTTTTTATTTTAATAAGAAATAAGAATGAGACAATTTCAAAACACGTTAGTAGTACATCCCTAATAATTAATACAATGCACATCATTGTGCTTATAGGATTTGTTCAGAGTACAGGATGCAGACATGATAATTTTTTTAACTACCATTGGTACAAAAATTTCTTCCCATTGAACTAAGAGAAAGTAGTTGTGTACACAGTCCAATATTCCATAACTGGCAATGTCAGAAGCTGTTGATTTAAGCCTTTTACAGAGCAGCATACTAATCTAGCTTTACTTTTTATGCCTCATGGTTATTTCATGGTGTAGATATTCTTTACACCTGCCAGCATTAAGTTTGAGTATGTCAGTTGTTTACACTGACACCAATGAATACACCTGCACTGAGATGTTACTGACTGTAATTTCCACTTGAAATCATGCTCAACCCAGCCTGAACCAAAATGTAGCCATCTTAAGCTTAATTTTTCCACCCAGACCTAAGAAGATGATAAAATCCTAGGTTCTGGAAGGATGTGAATTTCGATGTTACTTTATTCAGTGTGTGAGCTTGTTTAAATTGCTTAATGTTTCTGAACATAAATTATCTCATCAGAAGATGTGAAAAATTTTATTCACCTTAAAGGGAAACATGGACAATTTTTAAAATGGTATTCTACAAATAGTGTGACTGTACATCACAAAAATGCTATCTATTGTTGCTATATCTTTGCATGTAGCCCATATGACAGGCATGATGCTAGGGACATTTTGAATTTCAGAGATTTTTAAACGGGTTAATCTGCACAGTCACATTTTTTTCTATTTCATTTTGTTCCTTTGGCCCCAATGTCTAGATTTGCTGAACCTCGTGTTTCCTCATCTTAGTGATGCAGCATCTGAAGTTATCCTTGCTCTCTTTTATCCTACTGTGCCTATCTTTATGTAAAATTCTGCCAAGTGCTGCATTGTTCAAATAAGATAAGCAGCAACTCATCTGAAGTTTAGTGACCAAAATATGAGTATACATGGTCTTTGGAATATAAAGTATTTTAATGAAGTGCAGGAGAAGGAATGTTGGAATGGGAATGCCTTTTTAAATAAAGTTTTGTAGAAGACATTAAATATTCCTTACTTAGAGAGAAAGCTGGATTTGTTTGATTAGAGCAATTGTAAAAGTTTCCATATTTCTACCCATCATGATTTAAAAATCATGATTAAAAATATGAACACAGAAATGCCACTCAACTGGAAGTTTTCAAACAAATAGAGGTACTGTTCTAGGAGAAATTCAAGTAAGTGATTGACAGGGAAGCAAGAGTAATTGTATGATTTTGTAATTGTTCTCTGTCTCAAATAATCTATGTTTTCTCTAAGAACAGGATATGGAGGGACTACAAGTAAGATTTCTGTTTCACACCTGTTAATTGAAACTCTGTTCTGTAGGTCACAAAGCAAGAGACTCAGTAGTCTTTGTCTCACAGCATTTGATATCTACTAATCCATTAGTATTATTAGTCTCTTTTAAAAATTCATTTTAGAGGCAGCAGGTATGGCTCAGTGGTGGATTTCTTGATTAACATGTGCAAAGTTAAATGATTTAATCTCAAACACTGAATATAATCATCTTAGTTTCTTTATCTTTTTCTCCTGTAGGGGTTAATGAATTTTCTCAATTATATAGACAAACATAACATAAATACAAAATTATATAGACAAAGACAAACATGTATTTTTACTATGATAATTTGTTCTACCATATAGAGAAATTCAAGCAATGTGTCTTCTTAGTTTTCTCTATTTTCCCTTAAAAGAAATTACTATCAGGCATATTTGCTCATTACAAAAAGGTATTTAGCTGTATCTTGTCATTTATGAAATCAGTACCCTTCATAATGTATAATATGCACAGATAATCTATGCATGCCTTCTTGTGATCAGGAATATTCAATAAAATGTTTTTAATTCAAGAATTGTTTATGTTCAGGGAATTACTGGTGAAGACTGGCTGCTTAATTTGAAAATCTAAAAGAGACATTTCATTCAAAATGCAAAAAATAATGTGCCATTGCAAAATATTAAAATATAAAGAATTTTTCATTTATTCCTTGCTCTCATTCAGCCTCTTGTTCATGTTCTGTATGATTTTTATTGCCACTTATTGTCATTCTAAGTAAATGAAGACTACATTTTAAAATTATTTACTATAACATGTTTATATTATGCAATGTCAGTTTTAGCACAAGTATAAGAATTTAAATTGTATGTAAGTCTTCAAAATTATACAAGTCACATCTTAAGTTCATGCATATGTATTTCACCTTTATGTGAACAATGAGCCTTACATAAACTAAACTGTTGAATATTATTTTTATTAATATATGATTGCAGGACATGACCTTTGCATTACTTGTATAGAGTTGATATACTTGCATAATAACAATTTCTTTT
>PVJA010003067.1:0-55000 GCA_004027025.1 Myocastor coypus | reverse complement strand
TCACTTCTTTGTGCTTGGCCTGTTTTCCTGATGTAGGTATTCACTGCCAAAATTTGCCTCTTCAGACTGCTTTCATTTTGTTCCATAAGTTCTGGTGTGTTGCTCTGTCATTACAACTTAATTGTAGAAACTGTCTAATTTCTTGCTTAATTAAATCTGTGACCCATTAACTGATGCATAGGGTGCCATTTAATTTCCGTGTGTTTATGCAGTTCTTGTGTTTCTGTTGCCATTGATTTCCAATTTCATTGCTCTATTCTTTCTTAGTATACATGGAACAATTTTAATTCTTTTGCATTTACTTGGTATAATGTCTGTTTTGGAGAAAGTCCAACATTCAGCTGAGAAGAATGGTTATTCTGATGTTGTGGCATGTAGCACTCAGTAGGCATTTACTAAGTCTATTTTTTCAAGGGTTTGGTTCAATTCTAATATTTCACTGTTGATCTTTTGATGTAGTTGATACTTTCTGTGATGTGGGATATTCATATGTCCCAATATATTAGTAAATACATTAGTTTTTATTTGATTTTTAAAGAGTATGAAATAGTATAAATAAAACATTAGAAAAAATAGAAAATTGTTTTAAAAATGAAACAAAGCAACCCAAGCAAAGAGTTATAAGAAATTAAAAAGCAAACAGAAACACAAAAGAATAAAAAATTAATATTAACTACTCCTTGAAAACAACTCAAATGTCCATTAACTAAGGAATGGCTAAAAAATATGTGGTAGTTTTGCACAATAGAATATTACTCAAGTACAAAAAGATAAAGTAAAGGCTTTTGTAGATAAATAGACGCAACTAGAAACTGTATTGGTAAGCAAAATAAATCAGACCTACATGAACAAACACCACACTATCTGGCTATTGTGATGACCTGAAAGAATAAAATCTGAAAGGTACAATAGATACTATGAAAGCAAATGAATTTGTTCAATCGTAATGAAAACTTGGGATGAGAAAATGACAAAAACAATAAAGGAAAAAATATATCTATACTTATTTGATTTTTCATAAATGTTAATATTATTCTATAGTGGGTATACCGGTGTTTGTTGCACATGTATTTGTGACTGTTATCACTTCTTCCTGGATTGTTCACTTTACAAGGGTCTTTCTTAATCTGTCTTGACTTGAAATTCAAATTTTCTGCAAATGGAGTAGGTATCCTTGTTGTTTTTCTGTGTTCATGTAACGTAGATTATTGGTTTCCATATTTTGTCTTTGTATGCATTTATTTTTGAGTCAAATGTATATTTTGTGTGAGGTATACTGTTAGTTCTTGCTTTTTTTTGTGGTACTGGGATTGAAATCAGGACCTTGTGCTTACAAAGCAAGTGTTTATTCTACTGAGCTATCTGCCTGGCCCTGTAACTTGCTTCTTGATTCGGTATCCCAGTCTATTTCTTTTGCTTGGTGAATTTAGACCATTAACATTAATGATTATAATTACTATATATCAACACTTCGAAATAATTATTTATTAGATATAGGATCTCACTATGCATTTCAGATGTATATTGATTCTTCTGTCTCAGCCTTCCCAATTCTGGGATTACATACCTGCACCCCATGCTCAGTTTGAGGGCCAGCACAATGCACCCAGGGTTCTGGTACTGGCACAGTAGGAGGTACCATGGTTCACACTTGTGTCATTGCACTAGCCAGGCAGGCACTTAGACTGCTGAGTTACCTTCGCATCCCCTGTATCCACTCTTAATATTCTGTTATCATGTGAAATTTCTGAAATATTGACTTATATATTTTTTAGTGTATAATTTTTACTCAGGGAAAGAAACTACCTTCTAAATGTTAGACTGAGAAGTTGCTGTCTTTTTGACCTTGCACGAAGTGTTCTGTCACTGAAGTGTGGTAATGATTATAACCCATACAATAACTGTGTTGTTATACAAAGATATACAACTGGTCACAACAGATGTTATAGTAATAGAACAGAGCTAGTTATACAACAGATCCATGAAACAACCAAGAATTTTTTATTCTGCTTAGTATAGTAGTTTATGTGGGGTTTACAGTACATAAGAGAGATAATCATGAAAGTATATATATATATATATATATATATATATATATATATATATAGAGAGAGAGAGAGAGAGAGAGAGAGAGAGAGAGAGCTATTGGAAGCAAGGCTAAAGGTCAGAGGAAGTCATCCCAGCTTTGGGAAACTAGAGAACACAGGAGAGAAAAAATGGAGAAAGCAAAAGAATATCAAAGCAAACCAGAAGAAACTAGCATCAGTGTTCATGCACATGAGAAAATCCAACAACTCAATGAAATAGTTGAGGAAAGAGAAAAAAAAGTACGCAAAGATGAATAATACAAAGCAAAATTAACATCGGGAATGAAAACCTAAATAATAAGAAAAACAAAATAGAATAAAGAAAGAAAAATAAATTTATTTGGCCACAGATCTGAAACTATCTTTTTTTCTGCAGTTCTGTGGCAGTGTCTAGGTCAAAGTCCAAATCTGTGTTTGGTGGCCCCATTCAGTCTACAGTAGGATTAATGCTGGGTGCAAGACACTCCTATCCAGCCTACCGGAGGGTTGACAAGTACCAACTCTTCTCTGTCAGCTTCACAAACTTACAGGTTGAATTTGGTCTCTGCCTATGTGGCTGAGTTTCCAGTCTTCAGCCAGCAAGTCTTTGGGTGTCCTTTGGTAGCCCTTTTACATACTCCCCTTTCCCTGTATGTCTGTGATGCTGTGTGCCACCCTATTGGTAGGATCTTTCAACATGAGGGGTCTTTAAACAAATATCCCAGTTTTACTACATAAAGTCTTTACATACACATACGTCTTCAAGAGCCTTACATATTCTATATCTCAGCAGATGAAGGTATTTTCTTATTTTATGTTTATCTCTTTGATCTGTTATTATGTCAGTTTAATGTATGTTTAAAGATAATGAGTCCAGTACTAATCTTTGGTATATGGAAAGCCAGTTTTCTATGAAGCATTATTTAAAGTGGCTGTTTTTCCTTTAGTGAATATCCTTAGTCCCTTTCTGAAAGATAGTGTGTCTAATTGTGGTTGGAGTTATTTATACATTTTCTATTCTCTTCTGTCATTGTTCCCCAGACTTTTTTTTTTTGCAGTACCATGTTGTTTTATCTTGGCAATTTTGTAGTATAACTTCAAACTGTGGATAGAAATTTTCTCTGTGTTGACCTTTTCACCCAGAATTATTTTTGCTATTTCAGGTTGTTCCAATTTCATATGAATTTTAAGAATACTTTCTGTAGTTCTGTGAGAAATGATAATTTGATTGGAATTGCATTAAATTTGTATAAGAGGTTTGGAGGTAAGTTCATTTTCACTATATTCATTCTGCATATCCAAGAAGAGGGGATCTCATTTACCTGTCTGATGCTCTTTTTATTTTTAATCTTTTTCTGTCAGAATATGGTAGTTGTCAATGCAAAGGTCTTTAATTTCCTCCATATCCTGGTTACTTTTCTTTCATTGAAGAAACAATACTTAATACCCCAAATTAATGAAGGAAAATGTTACTTAGCTCATAGTTTGTGGGAGTTTCAGTTGAAATTGTGTTGGCTCCAAGGCATAGTAGTGTATGTGAGAAGACAACAGTTCATGATGGTTGGAAGGAGAAAACATAGCAAGAGCAACAAAAGGAAGAGTAGCAGTGAGCAAGTCTCTTTTCCTCCCTATATCATATGCAGGCTACCTGCCCTAGCGTAGGTATACCACTCACACCATAATCCTAGCATTAGACCATAAGTTAATAACGAACTCTAGAAACCTGCACATGTGACTGCATGATGCTTTGAGGGAAAGTCACACACAAACCATAGAATTCTACCCCTGACCCCTCAAAAGACTCATGCAGATGTCTTTATGAAAAAGGCTTTTTAGTCCACCTTTAAGAGTTTCTAAAGTCTTAACAGTTTCAGCATTTCTAAAAAGTCCAAGTTCTAAGCCTCTTCTGAGATGTAAAGCAAGCTCTTATCCATGAGCCCCTGTAAGCAACAAAAGTTAAGCAATTCCAACATTAAGTGGCACAAAATAAAGATTAGAATTCCAAAAATACAAGGAGGGGTATACAAAGCATTGTCACCAAAGCAAGTCCTAAACCACTTGGAGCAAACACTGAGTCCTATGGTTCCATTTAGAATATCCTAAGCAATCTGTGCTAAGTTGTGAGCTCCTAAGGAATTGAGTGGTTTGGCCACAATAGCACTTCCAGTGGTCATAGCCTCCAAGGCTTCTCTCTTAGACTTGCTGTGATCAACCCTTTCAGCTTTCCTAAGACAATCTATGTTCCTGGGTTTTCCAAACTTCTGGGATCTCCAGTTCACCTTTGGCTTTACAGTCATAGCTTCATACACTGCCATTTAGGAGTCATACTGCCTGGCCTCCTAGGCCTACAGAAATCTAGAGAGCAGCATTCTAAATCTCAGAACCCTTTCATTCTGCATGCATCTAAACAAACACCATATGGATGATGCCAAGGTCTACTTCTAGCTGTAGCTATAGGCAAGCTTTCTCCCCTCTTGGATGTAGGGGTCAAGTGCCTGGATTGATGAGCACTCTGAATACAATTATAAGAACAAATTCTTATAAAGAATAATAAACTCAAAGCCCTCATATATAAGTGGATGCAACTTGAAATACTCATAAGTAGAATAAACCAGCCCCAAATGTGTAAATATTTTATAGTCTCCTTAGTATAAGCACTCAAAAGAAGAAATAAAAACGGAAAGGTTTAACAATGTTAAATGGAAAGCAAGAACTTAAAGATTAAACAATGAAGAGAACAAGGAAAAAAGTTAGGAAACATAGCAGGGGCAAAATCATACATTTATGTAAACAAAACGGTTAAGACAATGGTCCTAAGATTCTCCATTAGGTTTTTGAAACTAGTAATTAATTGGTAGAATTCTTACCCTGACTAACTATATATGTTGATATACGTTAACTTAGCAACTACACTGAGGACAGCGATGTGAAATACTAAAACCATACTTGGAATACGTATCATTCTGGTCTTCTAAATGCATAATTCTTCTGATGTCATATCAATTATTGCTATACTTTCAAGTAAATGTTTGTTTAAAAGAAAGGTGATAGAACAGAATAAGAAACAAGGAAAAATGTGATAGAATTGTCCAACTACAATTGTTTGTATGGTTAGATTTCTAAATTACTGTGTAAAAATATGTAATTTTTTTTCACATGCTATAGGGATTTATTAGAATATCAACAATTAATGAAAATACCAATTCCATGTTATATCTAAGGTGTTTTATATTCAGAAAGATAGTGATGTTAAACTCAAGTGCCTATTTTATGAAGTAATAATATTGTTAAGCTTCTCTTCTTGAAGGTTAACAACTTACAGAGGTAGACAAAAAAAATTGGAGAAAAACAAGGGCTACAAAGACAGCTAATATTGTGGCCTTGGCCGTTCAAGGTCTGTGAGGACTCAGAACATAAGAGAACCTGTACTGTAACAGCCTACAATGCAGTGGTGTCTCGAATTTTCTATACAGCTAGATTATGGAGCCACAGAGGAAAGTGACTGACAGTGTATAGTGTGCCTAAAGAGAGTCACCTAGAGAGAATATATATTCTCTCAGGCTTTCACAGAGAGCAAAATGATCACGTAATGGGCATGACCCATCCATATTGCTGTCACTAACAAAAGTTCTACAAGGTACTGTACCTGGTTTCAGGGTAAATCCTGAGGGTATTTGACTGACCTTGTCAGATGCACAAGTTACATTTTTTTGTTATACAGGTCTTATTTTATCATAGTCTTAGCTGTCCAGCAGAAAAGTCTAACCATGTGGTATGCAGAGTAGATCCACATTAATATACTGAGCTGTAGAAGGTGCAAGTCCACAGCTTCTGACATTGCAAGTTCTTCTGATAACTCGTTGTTCTTATGGACTATTGGACCATATATACAGCTACTTTCTTTTAGTTCAATGAGAAGAAAGGTTTGTACTAATAGTGTTTAGAAAAATTGGACCCGGCGGGATGGCTCAGTGGTCAAAAGCGCCTGCTTAGGAAAGCTTGGGCGACTGCAGGGACCGCGGTTCGATCCCCAGCACCACATGCTGCGCCAGCCCTGCCCTCAGAGCAGGCTAAGCCGGCTATAAAAATAAATAAACAAACAAAAGTTCTGAAACAAGAAAAAAATAAAAAATTCTTTTTAAAAACAGAAAAATTGTCCTGTCCACATCTTGTATTTTAAACAACTACTACAAAGACAATAATATGCAGTGTAGTAATTATTGGAATTGTCCTACTAACCTGTTTTGAAACTGTCTCATTATTTCTTTCTCATTAAAATTAATAAAGTTGACAAAAGGACAAATTATCTGTGCCATCATGATCATGGAGCATTTTGTGGCACCATCTGCCATTCTGGAATGTGGTCTGGCTGTTACCAACCAAAAATGTAGTACTCTGTGGATTTCTTCCTGAAGACTTTTGTCTTACAGTTTTGGGACTGCAAAGTATGGAGACTTGCTGCTTCTTGTGATGCACTCAGGACATCTTTTCTATTCTCCTGTCACTTCTCAGCAATTCAGAGAACTCTCTTCAGTCTTTTCAGCCCATGTCTTTACTGTTGTTTTTCTTTCTGGCTAAGCTCATTTTAAATCATTCTACAGGCCTATTTGCTCTTGATTGTCAACACAAACCTGACTAAGAGCTCCCTAAAGCACCCATGTCACACATTTAACATTTAACTGCCTTGAAACTTCTTTTGCAAGATTCATTAATCCACTGCCCTTAATTTTAGTCTCAGGGAAAAACTCTGGAGGAGAGCAAAATTCAAACTAACTTTCTGCCAAGCCATAATATATGTCATGTGGAGTACAACTGTGATTGCAGTCCTTCCCAGCAGAAACCCTCCAATCTCAGTGTTGTTTATGTATGTATGTATGTATGTATGTATGTATGGATGGATGGATGGGTGTATTTGCTGCAGGTCTTACTACACAGCTTGGACTAATTAATGATGATCCTCCTGTCTCAGCTTCCCAGCACTGCAAATCCCAGTCTTTAGCAGGACAATTTCTATTAGTTGTCAAGTCTTCTGACCTCTGACCAGATCTCTTGTACAGGAAGCATTCCAGTGCTATTCTTTCAGGCCACATCTTCAAAAATTTTGGAACTTCCCAGTAGTCATTCTCAAATTCTCCTAAACCATATGGACAGGTATAGTAAAAGCAATGACCCTGCTTCTTTGGTACCCAATTTTGTGTTGGTTACTTCTCTAAAAATTAAGGAAGGAAAGATTTATTTATCTCACAGTTTGTGGAAGTTTTAGTCCATACTAGGCTGTCTCTAAGGCAGAGGTGCATATGACAGAAGGCAAGAACTTATGGTTCCATAAAACAACAAAAGAATCAAAAGCAAAAAGGGAGTAGCAGACTAAGAAAAGAGACCATTTATTTTTCCTATATTGTATGCAGGCTCCCATATCCTAGGGTGGGTGTAGCACTCAACCAATAACCTCCTATTGGACCATGAATCAAACACAAACTCTACAAGCCCTCCTCATAACTGCAGAGGTTGTAAGGGATCATTTAGACACAAACTATAGCGGCTAGTTTCAGAAATGCCTATTTCTGACACTCAAAGATCACCATCTTTGGTGTGGAACTTAGAAGATAGTCAAACACATTTAAATGAGAGAACCAATTGTACCAGTTGTACAGGACTATATCAGATTTGGAGTGGGTCCAACTGCTTCCTCTGTAGATTACAGCTTCCCTGTAAGCTTGGCACAGTTGACCTAACCTCTTTAATCCCACTTTCATGTGATTAAAAATGAAACTACTAATGCCAGGTTTGTAGATGTGATGTCACGTATTAATGGAATCCATGAAATATTTACCCAGAATTTACTATTTAATAAATGTGATTTATTCATCTTTCATCTGCATACTTGTCTTAGTTACTCTTCTCTCATTGCTGAGACAAACACTTGACACTCAAAATGAGGGAAGGAAAGGTTTATTTAGCTCACAGTTGCTGGAGTTTTAATTCGTATTCAGCTGGCTCCAAAGCAGACTGGCACATGGCAGACGACAACCTTCCATGGCGGCAGGCAGAGACCAAGAGCACTGGGAGAGCTAGCAGCTGCTGAAGCAGCTAACTTCTCTTTCTATCTTACACTGAAATATAAATCATCTGCCTCAGGGGAGGGGCAGCACCCATTTCCACAATAATCAATTACGAATTTCAGAAGCAGCCTCATGACTACATGAGACTTTGGGGGGACACCTATACACAAACCATAACAATTCCTAATTTAATAAAGATGTCATATTACCATGGACTTTAATTTCTTCTTTGTGATATCCTCTCTTTCTTCTCAGTTCTCATTCCTTTTGCATACTGTTTCAGTTACACTTCTCTCATTGTTGCGACAAATATCCAACACCAAAATGAAGGAAGGAAGGAAAAGTTTATTTAGCTAACAGTTACTGGAGGTTTCAGTCCATACTCAGCATGCTCCAGGGCAGACTGGCATATGGCAGAAAGCAGCAGTTCATGGAGGTAGAATAGCAACAATGGCAACAGAGAGAGGGAGAGGGAGAGGGAGAGGGAGAGGGAGACGGGGGAGAAAGAGAGAGAGAGACAGAGAGAGAGAGAGAGAGTTTTTCTTTCTGCCTCTCTGATATTACATTTAAGTGCTCTGTCTGAGGGTGGCTGTGACAGTGACACCAATAATCCCAGCCTTGGATCACCTGTAGTCCCAGTGGATCATGTGTTAATTCAAATCCTACAAGTCCCCATCCCATGACTGCATGAGGCTTCAGAGGAACAACTGGACACAAATCATAGCATACACCTATTCTCTGTTCATTGTTTATGTATTTAGTACAGGATCTACATGTCCTCACTACACAGATTTGACTTATAACGAACCTCCCGTTTTCAACCTTCAAAGTGCTGGGGTTATAGGTGTGCACCACCATGTTTATTATCAATCACTGTCTCAGTGTACCCCAGGGGTAAGCCTGGTATAGCAGGCTGCGAATCAAGCCCCAGTTCCTGTATCTGTCTAAGCAGGTACTTTAGTCTGCTGAGCTATCTGGTCTGTCCTTGTGTACCTACTCTCATGAGCTTGAACTAAGGTTGTGGCTGCTATAAAATACATCTTATATATTTGGTACATGCTTTCTGTTGCCTTCTGTGGAGACCTGATCAAATCACCAGGCACATCATCATGTTGTGTTAATGGACAGAAATGATGTCTTAAAACAATCCCAGGAAGGTTGTAAATTAAGTAGGGATTTCAAGTAGGATGACTCAGTCAAGAAGCAATTGCATACAGTGTCAACTATCTAAGAGTGACAGACAGGAGCTAGAAACTGTTTAATAAATGTCACCAAGTAGCTAAGTACTACTTGATATGCCTCCATTTGGGTCTTTCCCAGGAGTATTATTAACAATATTCTTGACAGCAGTTAAGTCCTAACTCCTCCAAAACCTCAAGCAATCTTACTAGCACCACTGTCCAATGAGCTGTAGATATAGATTATGCAGTTTTGTTTAAACTACTAAAAAGTTTTGTTCAAAATATAAACTCATGCAATTCACTGTAATAAAAGTTCCTGTAATGTACACGAAACTGTGTATTCTGCAGGAGCATGATGAAATCCAAGGTGATGATCCCCACCACCTTAAGTGTTATCACCAGTGAGTAAAACATTCTGCCTGTGCAAGCAACTGTCTGTCTCCTCATGCCCACTGGTGAACTCTGGGTATGGCTGAAAATTGCCATGACTACTGGGACTTCCTGTCTCCCTCCAAATTCTTCCAGACTCTTTCCAGAGGCAGGCTCATGGAAAGACATTGACTCAAACTTCCTTGGTCACGTTATCTGTGCTTTGCCAAAACATTAAATCATTTTACGTCATCAGATAAAAAAAACTATGGAGAAATGAAATCATTAAGATGTGATAACAAACATGTTAGAGATAAATTACAATCTGAGATTGGTGAAAAATCTTGAAGGCAAAACATCGGGTCATACCCAATTATTCGAAACCTACTATTGGAAGTTGAAAGAAGTAGAAAAATATGAATTTGAAAGTGCCATTGAGTCCACCTAATGTCTCCAAGAAGGTTTTACACTGTATTATTATAGAGGCTCATACTTGTGTGAAGCATGTGAGGATTTACTCTTTGTGTGTGACACAGATTCACTTTAAATCAAAAGTATATGTTCAACCACATTTCTCCAGGTCAGAATCCACTTTGAGGTCTGCTGTTTTCTCTTTATTTTTGTGAATGACATGAGACTTCAAGGATGTTGCTACAGTGAACAGAAAATTGGATAGTGTTGTATGTTGTGTCCTTGGGAGCAAGTGGCAGGCTTGTTTGTGCAGGATAACAGATGTCCTGCCAGAGAGAGCTCAGAGAGATCTGTGTGCAGGTCAATGTTCAGATTTTCAAATCCAGTTTCTCCAGGTGTGATGCCAATCCACTGTGATTACAACAACCATCTAGTGCACTTTGAGGGTTAGGACAAGAAGAGAAAAAGGATATAATACTTGTTGTGGCATAAATACTAAAGTCAGTCCTGTTTGACCCAAAAGCTCTTAGAATAGTTCCAAAAACCTATGATGAATTGACTTTTTATTAGGACTAAATCTTACACATTCTACGTTTGGGTCAATTATATTGATCATTGCTTTAACATAAGGCTAAAGTCCCTTGAACATGTGACATTTCTCGATTACATTTCCTACAAAAACAAAACTTCCATCTTTCTTAGAGGAAGGTGAAAACTTAAAAATGTATTAGACAATAATATGACTTACAGAATCCTTCTAGACATTTTCCTCTTTGTAATGATCTTATATATATATCTAGTTTCATAACTACACCAGCCAGTTCTGTTTCAGAGAAATAGAACTCATAGGAGATGATTTAGATAGAGGTAAAGTTGTTTTAAGCCATAATGGAGTTGGTAAGGCTAAATTGTTTAGGGGAGGTTAGGGAAGGTTGCAAGCTATAAAGCAAGGCCAGGTATTGATGTTGCAACCTTGATCATAAAATATATGGTGTTTGCTGGCAGGCAGGACTTCTCTGTTGCAATTTTGAGGAAAAATCCCTTCAAAAACCTGTTCTTTTGTTGTTCAGCCCTTTGATTGATAGGCTGAGGCTCATTCACATTATGAAAGGTAACTTTTTCTACTTAGAGTCAACTAACTGGAAATGTTAATAACATCTACAAAGTACCTTCACACATTTAGAATAGTGTTCATCCAACTATACTTTAGCCAAGATGATACTAAAATTAAATATTAATTGTCCCAGTACCTTTTATTCTTGTTAAACTAACGTTCTTTAGCTATCTGATTTTTTTCCATACTGAGGACTGAACCCATGGGCATTTAAACACTTAACTACATGCCCAAATGTTTCCTTCTATTTTTTATTTTGAATCAGAGTTTCACTAAGTTGCACTGGCTAGCCTGTAACTTGGGATTCTCCTCTCTGAAATTCTTGAATAGCTTTAACTATAAGCTAAAATCACTGTGTTGATTATTTGATATCTTTCTGAAACATGACCTTGTATATCTTCTTCCACTCCTATTTAATTCCATTAAAATATTGAATATACATAAAAATCTTTAGAAACAGATACAATTTCTTCTAGGAAAACAGCACAATCAGCAGAAGGATTGCAATAGAGCATACATACTAATAACCAACTTGTAAAGCTAAGCAGTTTCTCAAAATAACCCAACACTTTGCAATAGAAGGAAAGGATAATACAGGTTAACTAGTAACAATTTAATGCAGTTTCTGGGCATTGTGGAACATGCCTGTAATCTAACACTCAGGTGAATAAGGCACGAGGATCATTGCTAGTTCAAGATTACCTGTATGACAAAATGAGTTCAAGACAAGCCTGAACTGCACAATGAGACCTTATCTCAAAAACAATAATAAAAAGTAACAAATTAAGCCAGATTAAGTGACATTTGATTATGCATATTGATATGAAACTTGGTTGTCTTTTGGGACTATTATGGTTTACATCTAGTTGCTCCCTCAAAGCCTCATGCAATCATGGGGCAGGGACTTGCAGAGTTTGAGACTTGATCCATGATCCACTGGGATTATATTTTAGTACTGATGAGATTATGGTCTGAGTACTGCTGGGAATTATAGCTGTGGCTTGAGGCAGATAGGCTAAGGCAGCGGCCTGATGTAATTTAAAGAGAGACAGAGAGACAGACTTGCACTGTTGCCATCTGCTCCTCTGGTTGTGCCATTGCCTCTGTTGCCGTTGTTGCTATTCCACAGCTATGAACTGTTGTTCTCTGCCATCTGCCTCTCTGCCTTGGAGCTGGTCAAGTATGGACTGAAACCTCCAGCAACTATGAGCTAAATAAACCTTTCCTTCCTTCATTTTGAGTGTCGGGTATTTGTTCCAGTAATGAGTAAAAAGTAACTAAGACAGGGACTACACTGTCAGCTCTGACAATGCAAAAAATCCAAGAATGGAGATGAGTGACACGAACAGGAGTTTTCTGAGATGAACAGTCTGAGGACAAGTAATGATTCTTGGGAGAGTTGGCAAAGGGGAAAAAAGGAGGAACTTGGGTGGTCTACTCTCCTTGCCCTTAAGTGGCAGTAATGAAATTCTCTCTCTCTCTCTCTCTCTCTCTCTCTCTCTCTCTCTCTCTCTCTCTCTCTCTCTCTCTCTCTCTATCCTCTCTCTCTCTCTTTCTCTTTTCTCTTTTCGGCTTGCTCTTTCCATATCTCTAAACAGCCATGATGGATGTATGGGCATCTTTGCAACTGAGTTCCTCCTTATGATCTGCTCTAGTTGAGCTTATTCCTCTTTTACATACCTTTGTTTATTGTTCTGATTTTCTATTTCTTGTTTTGAATTTCTTACAAATTCTTTTCATTGTCTTTTTTTTTTCTTTTAACAAATCTCACACATTTATATCTGGTAATCTTAACGAATTTGGAGATACCATCAAGTAATATTGCAAACCATCATTGAATTCCTATTATTTGTTTGGTGAAATATTACATTATTTCTCTTTTTATTATATTTAATAAGAAATTTGTGACAGTTTCAGAACATGTTAGTAGTACATTTACAGTATTTGACAAAACACATTTTGTTGTCCTTGTAGTAGTTATACAGAGCATAGAGTGTAGACATGATAACTTTTCTAATCATTATAGGCACAAAAATTTATTTGCATTGAGATAAGAGAAACTAGTTGTATACATGATCTAATGTTCCATAATCACAGTGAGTTTTTGGCAAAACTGGCAACGATGGAAGCTGTTGATTTAAGCCTTTTAGAGCTCAGCATACTGATCTAAGGCGATTTCTCCACGTGCTGCCTGAGGACACACAGTTCAGTGCTGGCAGATTTTTCAAGGAAAGAGACAAGATGAAAAGGTATTTTCCGAGGAAGAAGTTTTATTCTGCAGGCACTGACTCAGTGGATTCATTACCAAAGGCTGATTGCTGAATATGGCGTACCTACATCCTTTTGTACAAGTCTTAGGTCATTGTCTCCCTTATATGGGCACACATGAACCTTCTGCAATATGGTGAATATACACTAACATTTTATAGTGCTGTTGGTTATGATTGATCTTGCAAAGTTCCATCAGAACTATACATGGGTACACATAGGTTGATATTGCTAAATTGCAGAATGTTCCTGCCAATGGAACACATTGTCACCTTGCTGGCACATTCTGTTCCTTCCATTCCTTCAACATTACCTATTGGGTCTTGCCTGAAGTTCTTCACTGCTGATCACACCTCATCTAAATCTATGTGTAGAAGGGCTGGCCACACAGCTCAGCAGACTAAGGATCCTGCTTAGGCAAGTGCAGGGAACTGGGTTTGGTCCTTGATGTGCCATGCCAGCCTCACCCCCAGGGCATGCTGAGATGGTGACTGGAACTGGGTGTGCTGGCACGTGCCTATAATCCCAGTACTTAGGAGGCTGAAAACAGGAGGATGACTAAGAGTCTGATCTGTATAGTGAGACCCTGTAGACTGTACTAAGTACATAATCAATCAATCAATCAATCAATCAATCATTATTCTATGTGTAGATATCCAGATCCTTCCATCCTAAAAATGCCCAAATATTGGAAATATTTAAGGATGTTCATAATATTTGAATCATGTAAGAAGGTCTCAAGGGAATAAATTTATTAGATTAAATGAACCTTACAATTATACAGTAACATCTGATTAACTAGTAGTCTTTGAAAGCAACATTAATCTGAACTTGTACTTTCAAATTTCAATTACACACAAGATGAGCCCTCCTTCTTCCCCTCTCACATTGCCCCTTCCCTTCATTGCCTTCCCTTACCTTTCCATTCTCTTTTCCTTCCTTCCTTCCTCCCTTCCTCCCTTCCTCCCTTCCTGTCTTAGTTATTATTCTCTGGTTGCTGGGACAAATACTAGACACCCAAAGTGAATTAAGAAATATTTATTTAGCTCACAGTTACTGGAGGTTTCACTTCCTACTGAACTAGCTCCAAGGCATAGTGTCACATGACAGAGACCAAACTCTCATGATGGTGGCAAAGGGCAGAGGGAATAGGGAAAGTCTGCAGCTTAGGCAGCCAACCAAGCTCTCCACCCTCCTTACACTGTGACATAAACTACCTGCCCTAGGGCAAGTGCAACATCCATACCTACAATATCAATCATAAACTCCAGAATCCACCCCATGTCTTCATTAGGCTTTGGGGGGACAACTAGACACAAACTATAACATTCTGCACCTGAACCCCAAAGAGTCATGCACATCCCTTTGTGTAATAGACATTTTAGTCCATTTCTGAGTTGCTATAGCAGTTTCAGCATAGCTGAAAAGTCCAAGTACCAACTCTCCTCAAAGATCCAAGGCAAACTCTTACTTGAGAGCTCCTGTATAAAAGAAAAGTTAGACACTTCCAACATTCAAAAACATTATCATTCCTATTGATACACACAGCAGGATAGCAAGCTTTGGTACTAACACAAGTCCAAAATCCAGAAGGACAAACATTAAGTCCTTTCAGTCCATGCAGAACATCCAAAGAAATCTGTGGCAAATTTTGAGCCCATGTGGCACTCCCTCATGACACGCTTGGTGGTAGCTCCCATGACTGCTCTCTTAGGCCAGCTTTGTGCCCCCCTTGCAGTTTCCCTTAGATGATCCATGTTCTTGGCTTTTTCACACTTCTGGGGTTTCCACTGTATAGGCGTCTCATTGACAACTTTACAAATTGCCCTCTTAGAGGCACATTGCCTTGCCTCCCAGGCCTTGTTCTGAAATTCATGTGGAAGCCTCCTTAACCTCAGAACACTTGTATTCTGCAAGCACCTAAAAAGAATGTCACATGGATGGTGTCAATGTCTGCTGCCAGCTGGAGCAGTAGCCAGGCTTCCTTCTTTCTGGATTGTAGGGGTCAAATGCCTGTATCACTGAATACTCTGACTCTAATTTCAAGGAATAAATTCTCCATGTTGGTGCCATTTTGGAACCTGCTGTGGCTGCTGCCACCATTCTGGAGCATGGGACTCTGTGACTTTCTCCTTGAAATAAAGTTCCTGACTTGCAATTCTGAGGCTGCCAAGGGTGAAGACCTGCTGCTTCCTGTGATGCTTCCAGGCCATCCTTTCTATTCTCTTGTTCTCTTCCAGTAAAGGAGATCCTCTTAGCTTTGTTTGTGCATCCCTCAGCTTTATTGGAGCTTCTTTTCTTGCAAAACTCATAACATTTTAAATGATCATACTGGACTTTTTGTTCTTCATTCTAAACATAAATCTGGCTAACCTCCCCCTCCCCAAATAGCCATGCTACCGCTTTGATATTCAACTGGTTTGGCATATTTTTTCCAGATTAATCAGTCTGCCATGCATAAACTCAGTCTCAGGCAAAGTCTCTGGACATGAGCAAAATTGAGACAGGCTTTCACCCAAGGCATAGCACAAGTCCTACAGCAGAGTCCTACAGCCAATGCAGTCCTTCTCAGCAGAAACATCCCCAGCCTGCTCTTTACAGGCAGGCTTTCTATCTCTTCTGAGTTGTGACCAGTTTTCCCATACAGAACAGCCAAAGTTTATCCAGCTCTTTGCAAGTAGACGACCTCTCCTCTCCTTTCCTATCTCTTCCCATAAGCCATTCCTAAAAGCTTGTAATCCACATGGTCAGGATTAGCCACAGCAATAGCCCCCACTCTTGGTCCCAAATTATGTCTCAGTTACTCTTCTGTTGCTAGAACAAATACCTGACACCCAAAATGAGTGAAGGAAAGGCTCATTTAGCTCACAGTTAGTGGAGATTTCAGTCTATTCTCAGCTAGCACCAAGGCAAAGTGGCACATGGAAAACAGTAATCTGTCATGGTTATAACTAAGCATAGAGAACACCACAGGGAGGGTCTGCAGCTCAGGAAGCCATCCAGACTCTCAACCCTCCTCACATTGAAACACCAATTACCTGCCCTATGGAAAGTGTAACATCGATATCCACAATAACAGTCACAAACTCCAGAAGCTGCTGTATGACTGCATGAGACTTTATGGGGACAATTCGATACAACCCATCACACTTCCTTTCTTCCTTTTGCCTTTCTTTTCTTCTCAAATTTCAATTAGTTGGAAGATATCACAACTTCTTCTACTCTCACACCCACTCCTCCTGTTCCCTTCCCTCCTGTGTCCCTCCTTTACCTCCCTCCATACTTCCTCAAATTTCAGTTAGTGAGAGAAGAATCACTCTTTCATTTCTTTTCACTCATTCTGTTGTTACTTTCTCCATTTCTGTCTTCCTCCACACCCCCAGAGAATACACAGACAGACACTTCAAGGTTCACAGTGGTAAGTTTTATTGCTATTGTAACTACAAAGTGTTGGAATACAACTTGGGGAATACCTCAGTCCCTCAATTGCAATATGCAAACAAGTCATTTCCCAGATGTTTCCGAAGTTTTCAGCCTTTCTGTCCCAGGAACTAAAGGATCATCTTCAGTGGAGCTGATGTTCCCCAGCCCTAGCTGGACCAATTCTGCCTCATCTTCATGTATTTTCTCTTTCAGGCTCTCTTGTCCTGGAATTTATGGAGTAGCACACATGGGGCTTGATTTGTATGGGCTGTCTTGGACTTGCTGCAGTGCATTTCGCTTGGTGTTCCTCTATTCAGTGGGTGATAAGGTCTTGTCCCCATTGCCCTATTCTCCCTCTATTTTACTAGGGCCAGTAATAATGTTGGTCCTGTCAAAGCCCAGTGATGCGTTCTGTGGGCCCTCCTAACTCACCTCAACACCTAGAACAGCGGTTCTCAACCTGTCAGTCAGTCGCGACCCCGGCACAGGTCGAACGATCAAAACACAGGAGTCGTCTAAAGCCATCGGAAGTCATTTTTGCAGCAAAATTATAGTTTTGAAGTAGCCACCAAAATTGTTTTTTGGTTTGGGGTTACCACAACATGAGGAACTGTATTGCAGGGTCATGACATTAGACAGGGTGAGAACCACTGACCTAGAAGTATACAAAGAAATGAAAGAAGAACACTGACTTGGGAGAAAAGGAGTGATGACTGACATAAATAGGAACTTCTCAAAAAGGGGTACAGTGTGAGGATTCAGTACAAATCTTGAGGGGGGAGTTGTCAAGGGGTGCAATGAAGACGAGCTTGGGTGATTTACTCACCTTGACTTTAAGTTTTTCTGTGGTAATTTCCCTTCTTTTCTTTCACAGCACTTGTTGATATTTGGGCCTAATTTGCAGTACTCTGGGGGATATTTGGCTTTCTTTTATATATGTACCTGACCTCCGTTTCTAAGGCTTTCCCTATAGCCATTGTGCCTTTAGTCATTGTTTGGTTAACAAGTCATCAGTCAATGACAGTCTGGCGTAGGTGCTGAGACACCATATAATCAACATCTGGACAGGGGAGGGAGGAGCTATTAGTACAACATGAATGGTGGAGAAGCCAGTGATCTGCTTAACATTCCAACAGTTCTCTACTCTCACTATTAATGGATCACTAAGGAAGGAGAGGGTGATTCTCTTCCTTCACTACCTCCACTATTATCTAACCTGACCACATTTAAAATTATGTAGAGACTTGTATATCATTACAACCTATAAATGCCACCTAAACTGGGAATTTCTATGCAGGCTCATCATTAATGAGCCATGCCAGGGGGCTCGAGAGTAAATTTATTGGATTAAGTTATCGTTAAATATACAGTAAGTATTTGATCCAGTAGTTCTATCAGAAAGCAATGTCTAACTTAATTTCCATCCTCAAGTTTCAATCAGTATGAGAAGGATATCCCCTTTCTCTACACTTGCACACCTTTCTGCTGTTTAGTTTCCTTTTCTTATGCCTGCGTATCCACAGAGAACACATAGACACACATGCACAGGTTCACAAGAAATAGATTTTATTTCTACTGTTATGGTTGTTGTCTAGATGTTCCGCCCAAAGCTTCATATAGTCATGAGGGTGAGAACTTTTTAGAGGAGGCTAAACCTAGAGTTTCTAATAGATTAATGGTCCAGATGTTCAGGGATTCAGGTGTTTGAGTGGTACACCTTCCCTAGGACCAGGAACTTACATACAATATCATGGGCAAAAACAGCTTTGTCCCTGTTCTCTCCCCCTTATTGATTTGCTACAGTTTGTCTACCATTAACTATTCTTCTCTATCAAGCCACCCAGTCTTAGAGCCAGGAATTATACACTGTAACCTGTACAAAATGAGACCTAAATGAATCCTTCCTCCCTTTAATTTTGCTTGTTAGGTAATTTCATCTCAACAAGGAGAGAAAAGTACCTAAGACAGAATTTGGTACCAGAGAAGTGGGATCGCTGCTGTGACTATACCTGCTATATGGTTCAAAAACCTTTGGGAATGGCTTATAGGATTATTCAGAGATTCCGGCTGAAAAAACAATGCTAGAACACCTTAGGCTGTAATATATGGGGGATCCTGATCAGAGGTCAGAAGACCAGAAACCTGGTAAAGACAAGGTTCAGGAGTATTCTGCTTGGAAGAACTATACTAACTGCTAGACTCCTGATGAGGTGTGTTATGAGTTGGTAGAATATTTATCTGCACTTTGCTTGTGTCCAGAGACTTTGACTGAGCCTGATACAATGAACAATTGAATAACTAATCTTGCTGAATTCATTTCAAAGCATCTAATGTTGAGGTGGTCGCAGGGTTACTGCTGGGAGTTCCAACCAGATCAACGATGAAAATTAAGAACAGAATGATTTAAAATGGAACTGTTCCTGGGAAGGAAGACTGAGGAAATCTGTAGACTATAATAAACATAGAGCAAAAGAGATCTTGACTATTGAGAAAAAATAGAGGAATATCAAAGATGACCTGAGAACATCATGAGAAGGAGCAGGACTGTCCACTTTGTAGCTTCAAAATTTCAAAGTGGGAGACTGTGCTTTGAGAAGAAAGCCACAGAGCACCATATCCCAAAACAGCTGTGGCTTAGATAATTTGTTGTTTGAAATTATATTCAGGGTGCTCAGTGTTTCAGGCTATTAAACCTTGCAGTCATGAGTAAGCAAAACCATTTTATTACTCCAGCTATCAGCACACCTTGATATCATCTGTGTGCTACTGGTTTTAGGTATATAGGGAATGGAAGAATTGTGGTGTCAGAATCAGAAGGCTTCCCCACATTTTAAGAATGTCTAGGAGCCTCAGCAATATACTCCTAAGAGGGAAGTGTGTGAAGCTCTTAGTGTGAAGCCAAAGATGCAGCTTAGATTCCAGAAGTTTGGAGAAGCTGAGAACTGCAAGGGGAGATCAGAAGAGGCTCAGCCAAGAAACCTTGTGAGGCACAACTGTGAGAAGCATCATATGGTCAGTCAGCTGAGCTCTTTGGAGTTTGCATCTTGCCACAGATTGCTTCTTTGCCGCACAAAGAAATAGAATTAATGTTTCCATGATGAATTTTGGATTTATTATGGTGCCATTGCTTATTACTCCCTTATTTGTCATTTTTGTAAAGGAAATGTTTGTCTTGTGCCATTGAATATTAGAAGTGTTTAATTTTTCATTTATACGGGATCTCACAGCTAGTATTTCACCTTAAATCTCAGGGGAGAGTTTGAACTTTGACTTTTCAGCAACGCTGAAACTGTTAGGACTTTGGCAACTCTTGCAGGTAGACTAATGCCTTTACACTAAAGAATGTTCATGAGTCTTTAGAGCGCCAGGAGCAGAATGTTATTGTTTATATCTAAATGACTCCTGAAATGTGTCATGTAGTCATGGGGGACAAGCTTTTCAGAGGTGGCTGAGTCCAAAGTTTGTGACTGATTCATGATCAAATGCTGGGATTAGAAGTATGAGTGTTACTCCTGCCCTATGGCAAGGACCCTGCACATAACAAAAGGGACAGAAGAAAACTTGTACCTTGTTGTTTTGCTAAAGTTTAACTGATATGAACTATTCTCCTCTGCTAAGCTACGCTACCATGGAGTGAACCACAAATGCACTGAGCCCTGTACAAAACGTGAGCTAAACAAACTTTTTCTCCCTTTGACTTTGAGTGCAGGATATTTTTGTCTCTACAATGAAGAAATGTAACTCAACCAGCCATCATCATTGTAAAATGCAGTTGCATAATTTTGGGACTACTCCAGTGGTGGAATGCAGACCATGGGCCACCTCTCAGATGACATCAAGGTTTCTGGACTCTTTTGACATGGGATGTCTGGATCATCTCCCATGGCACTCTTGTTCCATGGAAATGAATGGCCTTCCTCCAGTGCATCTTAGTGAATTTCTCCTCTGCCTTGTTTTGGCATGGGATTTCTGAATCAGCACATGTGGCACTAGAGTTCTATTGGCTCTCTTGGACCTAGTCTGTAGAATCTTGCTAAGTTTCCTTAAAGACTATTAATAATGTCCCAACTTTGTGGTCTCTTTCCCTCTCTTTGTTTTACCAGCACCGATGGTACTTCTAAAGAACACATTTTCCTCCAAGCCAGTTGACGGGGTTTTAGTCCTTCTTCCTCACTTTCCCACGTACTGTGACACAAGCAGATACTGGTTTTGGGAAAAGGGAGAAAAGCAATAGTAACAGGGACTTCATGAAAAAACTTAAAGTCTCAGGAATGGGTACAAATCTTGAGGAGCAGGTGTCAGGATGGACAATGAGGAAGAGCTAGGAGGTCGGCTTGCTTACTCTTAAACGTTGGCAATGAAATTGCCCTTCTTTTATTGCTCAGAAGTGTTCTTAGTTTCTCCAATATATATACCATCCTGATGGATATCTGACCATCATTTTTAGATGATTCCTACCAGTATTCTACTCCAGGTGGGCCTCACATCCCTTTTATACCTGTGCTACAATGGCCATGGTCTTTGGCTTTGGCCAGCAAATCACTAGTCAATGGTATCTTGAGAGGAGAGACTTAGATACCACAAAATGCTTATCTGGATAAGGGAAAGAAAAAGGAATATGATGAGTCCAGCATGTATGGTGAAGAGAGGGATCTGCACAACACCCCCTAAAAAATTATCCCACATTCTTCTTTAACCTCTTTTACCTTTCCATCATAAATTCTAGTGTATCATGAAGGAGAGAGAGGGTGTTCCTCCACACTTTTACTAAGGACAACCCTTTTAGTGGCACTTTCTCTTCCTTTTGTGCCTCCACTATTATCTTGTGTGTGTCTTTCCTGAATTACCTGTGCACTAACCTGGCCATACATAAGGGCCTGTAGAGATTTCTTTATATGCACCTCCAACAAATTTCTCATGTGTTATGAAATTCCTTACTTTTAGACTACTTTCAGGAATTTATTCCATCCCATCATCTTTATCCTATGTTTCCTCAGGTTCCCTCTGCTTTTAGGCTCATCCTTCAGTGAACAGAGTGTCTCCTCTAGGTGCCCTACATTTGTTTACAATCTGTGTGGCCAGGTGAGGGATATAATATCTGATGTCAATGTTAATTATACTTACCTGATTATAAGCAGGAAGGCATGGCAGAGTGCACAACAGAGGAAAGCCTGCTTATGACATGGTGGTCAGAGAACAGAAAAATGATGAATAGGAAAAGGAGATACACTCTTCCACTTCACATCTCTTGTGACCTTTTTCTAATTAGGTCTCATTTCCTTATGTCACTTTTAGCTATAACTTTACCTATATAGTTCCTCCATGGTTGAATCGGCTTCTTTGAGAGTGTAATGTTCTAGATGAACAGCTGTATAAAAGCCATAACATTCTACTGCTGGTCCGCACAAGGCTCATTCACATCTGTTTATGCAAAATGTATTTTGTTGATCTTTAAACTTCACTGTACCATGCTGGCCAAATAGCTCAGCAGACTAAAGCACCTGCTTAGGCTTGTGCAGGGACCAGGGTTCAGTGCCAGTCCCACTCCCAGGGCATGCTGAGACTAAGGTTGAGGCTGGGTGTGGTGGTATATGCCTGTAACCCCCGCACTTGGGAGGCTGAAAACAGTAGTATCACTATGTGTGAGATCTGTGTAGTAAGAGCCTATACTAAATACTTAAAAATTAACTTTATCTTCATAGTTCCAGCATTGCTGAAAAGCCAAAGTCCAAAGTACCCTTTGAGAGTTAAGACAAATTCTTTTTTGTGAGCCTCTGTAAAACTAAAAAAGAAATTCAAACGCTTGCAACATAGGTCATACAGGGCAAATATTTCCAATACAAATGGGAAGACTAGCGGGATAGAAGGCAACGGGACCGAAGAAAGATCAAAATTCAACAAAGCAAACATGAAGTCCTGTAGCTCTTGGTCCAACAGCCTGGATAGTGTTGTGCACTTCAGAGGCCTTATGCAGATCTGCCACCACAGGATGTCCAGTTCCACTTGTCATGCTGTTTCTCTTAGAGTGACTTTTCTCATTGCCTACTGTTTCCATCAGCTGAAGTTAGATTTTTTAAAAAAATCTGTAATTTCCTGGCATTTTCATTATATTTTTTGCTTCATTTTTAGAGCTTCGGGCACTGCCTTCTAAAGAACACACACCCTGGCCTCCTGAAACAAGAGTAGATGTCTTTCTGACACCACAAATCTTACATTCTACAAGGTAATAAAAGTGGCAACACTTAGATGATGGTTTACTACCAGCTCTGCCCATAGCCAGGCATCTTTGGATTACAGATGTAGAGACCACTGAATGCCTGGATGGCTAATTACTGTGAAATAAATCACAGTAAAGTACTACTCAGGATAACAGTGCTGGAGCAGGGCTCTCTGAACTTTCTTCACAAATGAAAGTTTTCTAGTTTTGCACTCAAGCTTGGGAAGAGAAGAATCTTTCTGATTCTCAATGTGACTTAAGCCACTTCTATTGTCATGAAAAAAATAACATCTTCTGTCACATGCTTATATTTTCTGTACACATAGTGTCCTCTACTTACAAAAATAAAAATTATAACTATCATGAGGATTTCTCTTTCAAGTATTAACGAAACACTTGGGCATTCACACATACACATTAAGTGGGTATCTTTTTTGTAAGATAATGCCGATGGACTTAATATTGAATGTTAACTATTGTTGACATTATATTGTAACTTTTAAGTTATACAATGTTATGAAAATTATAAATATACAGAGAAAATATTTACTTTCTGTTCTAAAGAGAGAATTATAATGTTTCTGTCTGTTTGGAGGGTAACTATATCACATAAGTCATAATAATGGGCTTGCTATTGCATTTGGGAATTAAGTATGGTTAAGGATCTGTGTCTGCTTATTAAATTGACAAGACTGTAAATTGTAATAATTATAACATGTCAACTTGAGTAAGGACTGCAGAGCAGAATAACAATGCTCTGGATGTGTGTGGATGATTGTCATGTCAGTTGCACACTCAGGTAAGAAAAAATACTGAAGATGTGGGTGAAAATAATGAATAGATTTGTAAGCTACATGCAGCAAGGGAGTAACGAAGATGGAAGAAGTCTGTCTCTTTTTTGGAGGAGCTCTGTTTTTTTCCATTTCCTTTGGATGTTGGTCTTCAGTTATTTCACATTTCATGACCAGATTTTTCAACAGATTCTTCTAACAGAAAGTCTTTGGGTTTGGACAGTCACATACTGGTGACTCTGTAGTGAGCCTCTCGGTTTTTGTTCTTCAACTGCCATTTAGACACCTCCTCTTTCTGATTCTGCAAGCCTCCTTAATAAACACTTCTTTCTTTCTATTGAGCCTTCAGTAATATATTATGCTACACACAAGAGTTGTTAAATCAGAATTGTTGGGCACTAGGTATCAGCATCTGTGAAACAATTCTATCCCAAAGCAAAGCCAAGGTGGAGAATCTGTGGTGCATGATCATGATCATGAAGCTCTTAACTCTTCTGCCTCTGTTCAATATTAAAGTATATCAAATTTAATGTGTTGAATTTAGAAAGAAGCAAAATAAGGTGATATAAAAATGAACAAATCATAACCATTAATTACAGAATCTGCTATAACTCATTACGTGCATTTTGGAGGATTTTAAAATTATGTTTCTTAGCCGGACGTGGTGGCGCACGCCTGTAATCCCAGCACTTGGGAGGCTGAGGCAGGAGGATTGGTGCGAGTTCGAGACCAGCCTGGGCTACAAAAGTGAGCTCAAGGCCAGCCTCAACTGCATAGCGAGACCCTGTCTCAAAAAGACAAAAAAAAAAAATACGTCCCTTAGGAACATCCAAATAGCTCAGCAGATTAAAGCACCTGCAAGTATGTGTAGGCCCCGGGGGTTTGATCCCTGGATCTGCCATGACAGCCCTGTGCCCAGAGCATGCTAGACTGTAATTCAGCCAACTGTCAAGAGGCTGTATACAGGTGGATCACTATGAGCCTGATCTAGCAGTGAGACCCTGAACATCCTGTAGATCCTTCCCTACATTGCAGAAAAAAAATTAAGCTATGTGTCTTTACTTAAAATTCCTACAACTTGAACCTTTTACAGAAACAGTGACTGTTTCTAATCTACTTTAGATGAACAGCAAAATAGTTGTATCTTTCTCTACTCTAAGTCTTAAATCCTGGTGAAAATTGTGAGCTGATAATGTTTTTCACTTTTCCTGATGTGATAGTTTATATATTTCTAGTTATTATTTAACATGTTTTGATGGACTTTTTATTTACTGCAAAATTTTATTTTATATAGCCTATAGGAAAATACAGCAATAGAAATTACACAGATGTACTCAAATTTTCTTAGCTTGTCACTTAACACTCCAGCGCCTATTTCAAATTGTTCTATTTTAAGTAACTTTATTAAAGATCATAATATATATTTGTTGATGAAATGTCCATAAACAGAAAAAGTAAAAAAATATCAGTAATTATAATGGCTAAAAAGTGATGTATACCAACCTAAGCATTTGTTTTAGAACTAACATTTATTTATTCATTTAGTTAGTTAATTTGGTTTAGCATATATTTTTTGTGTCACTACATTAGTAATGTGACTCTCAGAGCCTGCATAATGCTCTAAAAGAATGATTAAAGTTAAATATCATGCAAAGAATCTGAAAAAAACTTGACTTGAATGCTATCTCTTACATTTGCTATTGTGTATATCAGAAGTAATGGATTGTGACTTTAGTGGGCATTTCTAAACCATGCTTTTCAGTACTTATACCATTGTGGAATGCCATTCCATAATGACTTTGGTTACGGCCAAGAAATAGGATATTCGCAAGAACAATGGAAGCAAAACTTGGTAAATGCTGGTGTACTGGACCTTACATGTTTGAAATGTTCACCTATTGCAAAAAGAAGCCTAACATGGCCACGTGGAAAGGAAAGAAGGTTGTCGTACACACTCAACTTTTTGCTCCAAGGTAACCAACATGAAGGAAGCCATTCCACTCCACCTTTACCGGTGACATGAATTAAAGTTTCCCAACAGAACTCCAACCAATAATGAGAAAATAAAATGGTTGCATGGTGTGCTTGATATAAATGGTTGTATCAGATGTACAAACGAAATCCTTAGAATCATAAACTGGAGAGAGCTTTGCTACCTGGTAAGACTGCTGAGATTCTGACTGCTTAGATGACGAGCCATAAGAAAATGGGCACAAATTATAATCCAGTTTTCACTTCTAAATCTGTGATTTGTTGAGGCACTAATTTCCTTGTGAACCAATTACTTATTATTTGTATGTGTTTGGGTTTTTTTATGTTTTTATTTTGATGGTGGTGGCAGTACTGAGGATCAAACCCAGGGCCTTCCAACTGAGCTATCCCCAACTCTCGAACACTTTATCTAATTTATTTAATATTTCAAAAGCCCAACTTTTCAACTTATTGATTCTTCATATTGTTTTGCTATCCACAATTGTATTAATTATTTTCTCTAGAATCTCCCATACAAAACAGCCCAAGGCATTCCAGTGCTACTCTTTCAGGTAACATCTCAAAACCTTTCTAATCTATGCCCACAAGCCATTCTCAAATGCTCTCTTGCACCACATGGCCATATATAGTCACAGCAATAGTGCTACTTCTCTGGTAACAAACTTTGTATGTTACTTTTCTCTCATCACTGGTACAAAATACCTCACACTCAAAATTAAGGAAGGAAAGATTTATTTAGCTCACCGTTTATGGAGGGTTCAGTCCATACTGACCAAGTTACCAAAAACAAGAAGAAAAAACTAAAATTCATGAAATTAGTACTGGAAAGGGAAAAATCAAAATAGATCCTACAGATACTCAGTTCCTCATTATGTCCTTTGAGAACCTGTGCTCAAATAATCTGAAATATTCAGAGCAAATGACCAGATACTTCATACCTATGAATTACCAAGGCTAAAGCAAGAAGATCTAAAATTCTAAATAACCCAGTATCAGTCAATGAAATCAAAGAGATAATAAAAGTAGCAACAAACAAAGGCTGCAGTCCTGATGAGAATCACTTCTGTATTCTACATGAAATTTAGAGAAGACCTAATGGCATTAATACTCCAACTCCAGTGAAATAAAAGATGACCAGTACTCCCATATCAATTTCTGGATGTAGCCATTACCCTGAAACCAAACTCAGAGAATGATCCAAATATAAAACAACTATAGGCCAAACCTCAAAATGAACAAAGATATAAAAATCCTCAATAAGATACTGCCAAACAATACAACATAATATTAAGATTATATATCATGACTATGATTTCTTACCCTCAAGTACATTAATTTCTTCCTTAACTGAACTAGATTTTAATTTTAAACCTTCATTTACTGTTCTTTCTCTAGAAGCTCAAGTTCAGCTTCAAAAATAGGTGATTTATTTGCACTAATTTAGGTTTTATTTTCTTTTTAAATATTTATTTGGTACAGGGTGTCAGTGCAGGGGTTTGACTCAGGGACAAGGACAAGGATGGGACAGGGGAACAATAAAGAAATTAAAGTTTTCCCAGATGTGTATAGGTCTTATGAAGGTCACAGCAGTGATTACCTCCAGGGCTTCCAGCTATGGCTAGAAGAGAGTGAAGATTCCATGTTCCATTCTGTCTGAAGGGTAGGGCAAGAACAGTCTCAGACATCACATAGACTGAATTTATAATTCGTGGTCTCAAACCTGGGGTAATTTAAACTCCTTTGAATTTACTTAAGCATGTTATATGAGCTAGTATAAGGTTTCTTGTGGAACATGTTCCATGTGCTGATGAGAAGAATAAGATTCTTTTGTTATTATCTATAACACTGAATCTCTACTCTACTCATTCAGAGGATTCATTTAACTCTGACTTTTTTCATTAAATTGTATCCAGTTAATCTATCAGTAGAAAACAGTGAAGTATTGAATTCTTCATCTATAATTTTGTTAGTGCTTATCAGAATTTTTCATATCCATTAGTGTTTTTTATATGGTGGGATGTGGTAGTGTTTAGTGCACATATATTTATGATTGTTATCTTTTCTCTTTGATTGTTTCCTCAACAGGTATGTGGAACCCTCGTCTGTCTCTTCTAATGAACCTTAGCTTGAAGTCTAGATTGTGTCTAAATAGAATTGGTACTCCTATTTTTCCTGGATTACTGATAAATACAGTATTGTTTTCCATCATTTGACTTTCTGGCTATGAATTTCTTCTTGAGTTAAATATGTTTCTCATATGTAACACGTTGTAGGATCTTGTTTTGTTGATTTATTTTGTCAGTCGGTTTGTTTTAATGCATCAATTGAGAGCATTTTCAATTTTTTTGTTTATTTATTTATTTATTTGGTATAGGGTCTCACTATGCCGCTCAAACTCACATAATGCTCCTGTCTCAGCCTCCCTAGTATTGTGATTACAGGTGTGAACTACCCTACACATTTTCAGGAGCTGTGATAGTGTATGTGAGGTGCTCGATGATGGCATAGCATGAGGTACTGGGAGTTGATCCAGTGTTCTTGCACTTGCAAGGCTGGTGCTTAGACTGCTAAGCTGTCTCTCCACATGCTGAAAGAATTTATATTGATGGTTATTAGTGATAGGTTTTGACTTATCCATGTCATCCTATTTTCCTGTTGTTGGCTCACCCTCTTGTTTTTCTCTTTCTCTGATTTACTGATTGCCCTGCCTGGCTGATTTCTTCTGTTAGGTTTCATTAAGTTGTAGTCCTTGTTGTCACTTAATGTCCTTAAAACATTGTAGTGTGCTACTTTGCTATCCTGAATTTCTCCATATGTTTGTTGTCATGGAAGTATATTAATTCTCCATCAGGTTTGAAAAATAGTCTAGTGGCATACATAAATCTGGGTTGAGGATTGCTTTCCTTTAGAGCCTGAAATGCTTCACTCCAAGCCCTCTTTGACTTTCAGGTTTGTTTTGAGAAGTCACCTGTAATTCTGATGTGCTCTCCTTTATAGGTTGTTTGGGTTTTTTCCCTAGCAGCTTTAAAGATTCTATTCTTGATTTCTGGACAATTGACTAAAATATTCTTGATTATGGATTACATTTTTAAAAAAAAATTGAATACAAAATAGTGAAAGAAGAAAGCAGCACTGGAAAGAATACAAAATCTCACTAAAGTAATAGGAATTCAACAATGTTTGTTGTATTACATGATGTTATCTTTAAATTAGTTCAGGTTATAACGTATAAATGTGCAAGATTTGTTTGAAGAAGAGCAAAACAATAACAATGAAGGTGTAAGTAATTCAAAAGAGAAAACAATTAAGAAGAAAATATAAAAAAATCCAGTGTTAAATACTCTTTTCAAAAGACCAGCGGAAAATGAAAGTGCAGTTATTGAAACTATTCTGCATATATCCCTAGATGTATCTTTTCCATTTTAGTTTGCCCTTTTCCTCATACCAATTTTTCCTTGCCATTGAAAAAATTCTTTTCCTTTAATAGTACCTACTCTTCCTTTAGATTTGAATTAATAGTTTAGGTTTTCACACTAGCAAGAAAATATCATGCTTGCAAAAGTGGATCTGATTTATTTCATTTACCAATATAGTCTAGTTGCATCCATTTATGTACAAAAGCCTCAAATTTATCTTTTAATAGCTGAATAATACTCAGTTGTGTAAAAATACTATATTTTTTTTATCCAGTCCTCTGGTGATGGTCATTTGAGTAGTTTCCAATGTTTAGATATGATGCATTGTACTGTTATTAACATGGGCGCACATATATCACTGTGTTATGATGAATTCAATTATTTTGGAAAAGTACCTAGGAGGGGAATAGCTGGCTTGAATGGAACTCTCAATCCTAGGTTTCTGAGGAATCTTCATACTGATTTCCATAATGCTTACATCAGCATGCACTCTCCCACCAATAGTGGAGAAGGATTCCTTTCCCTTTATTTGTTCCTAGTTGACTTCTGGATGATAGCCATTCTTTCTGGTGTAAGATGGCATTTCAACATTGTTTCAATTTGTGTCTCTTGAATCATCAATGATGCTGAACACTTTTCATATATCTATTGCCATTTTTAATTCTTCATTTGTGAAGTGTATATACATCTCATGTACCCATTACTGGATTGGGTCTTTGAATTTTGTAGGCCCAATTTTTAAACATTCTTTATATTTTCTAAATAGCAGTCCTCTGTCTGAAGGACAGTCCAGTATAAATTTTCCTCTTATAGGGGCATGCTTTTATTCTGTTGGTGATTTCTGTTGATGTGCAGAAATTTTTTTTTTAAAGATGAGATCCTAAATGGTGATTCTTTGAAGGATTTCCTGTGCACTTTGATTTTTGGTTATGAACTCTTCACTTGCCTTTTGTCCTTAAGATTTCTACCCACTTTTTCTTCCAGCACATTTAGTTTTTCCGTTTTAATATTTAAATCTTTGATCTATTTGGACTGTGGTTTTGTGCATGGTGATAGGCCTGGGGTTATTTTAATCCTTTGGAATATGAAAAGTCAGTTTTTTGGGCATCACTTATTAAAGAAACTATCTTTCCTCCAATGAATATATTTGACCCCTTTATCGCAGATAAAGTGGCTTAGTGTGTTTGTTGTGTCTACATCAGTTAATCTACTCCATTGATCTTTAGATCTCTTTTTCTTCAATACCATGCTGATTTTATTATGGCAGTTTTTTCGTTTAATTTCAAAATATGATTTTGGTGCCTCATGACTTTCTATTGTTACCCATAATTGCTTTTGCTATTCCAGATCTTTCATGGTTCCAGAAGAAAAGTAGAAATGTTTTGTTTAGATCTGTGAGGTAAACTAATGGCATTTTAATTAGGATTGCATTGAATCATTATGAAAATTTGTTTGTATGGCCATTTTCACAACATTGGTTCTTCCTAACCAGGAGCTGAAGAGTTGGAGAAGAGTTGACATTAGGTCCTCCCTAAATTGTTGTAGGATTCAGCTGTGAATGCATCAGGATCTGCGCTTTTCTTTTTTGGTAGAATTTCAGTACATTTTCAATTTCACTGATTGATACTGGGTTATTCATAATTTGTATATCTTCTTGATTCAGCTTTGGTAGTTCATATATATCTATGAATCATTCCATTTCTTCTGTTTTCTATACTGTGAGAATGAACATTTTGGAAATGAGTACTAATAATATTCTGAATTTCCTTAGGGTCTATACTGATTTTATCCTTATCATTCCTTATTCCATGAATGTGAATTTTTTTTTTTTTTTTTTTTTTTGCCGGACTGAGGTTCATACTCATGACCTTGCACTTGCCAGACAGGCACTTGTGCCATGGAGCTATGTCCCCGGCCCCTTGAATATTTTCATTTTATAAAATCATTATTTTTATGGTAGTTAATACATTGCATAATGTTGTCTTCATCACAGTTGTTCAGAGTATAAGATGGAGACATGATTTCTTGTCTAAATATTATTAGTACAGATCTTTCTTTTCATTGCACGAAGAGATAGTAGCTGTGTATATAGTCCAATAGTCCATAACATTAGTGGATTATCAGCTCATCTGGCATTATTGGAGGCTGAGTTGAGCCTTTTACAACTTAGAATATTAATATGGCTTTCATTTTATACATCACGGTTACACTTTTCTGCTCTATGGTTAAGACCAAGATAAAGCTAGACCTACGTTACAAAGAACATGTAACTTTTGTATCTGACAATGTCAGTCAGGTTCTCTCTGGGTTTACCCTGGAACTATGTACTCCGATTAGCAAACATTTTGTCAGTGTCAGCCATCTGGATGAATGGCAGCCATTGCTTGAACATTTTACCTTTTGTTAAAGCTTGAGAGAATGTTTTCTCTCTAGATGATTTTCCTTAGGCACACTGTACATCGTCTACCACTTTCCTCTGTGGGCCCTTACTCTGCTTGAAGAGGAAATCTGTGACTCCACAGAGTTACAGGCTGTTACACTACAGGTTCTTTTATGTCCTGTGTTCTCACGACCCTGAAGGGCTAGAGCCAAAATATTGGTTACCCTTGTATCCTTTCTTTTTTCTCTAATTATTTGCACTGCTAACTTAAGTTGTTTACGATCTAGAACAGAAGGTTAATTATATTATTCTCTATAACTTAGTCACTTGAGCTTAACAGCACTATCTTTCTGAATATCCAATGCCTCAGACATAACATGGTATTTTTCATCAGTTTCCGATATTTTAAACTTTAAAACCCCTAAAGAATGTGAAAAAGAACAAGTACACATTGTTACACAGATATTTTTGAACTTAACCATTTACATAATTGTAGTGTTAAACTTGTATCATCTTTTGTCCTTGTCTCATATTCTATTAACTTTTTTCTTTATTGATTTTTATTTTTAAACAACAATTTACTTGACAGAGAGAGAGAGAGAGAGAGAGAGAGAGAGAGAGAGAGAGAGAGAGAGAGAGCAGCAGTACTTGATATGACATTAGAAGTAGTGCATAGTTAGAAGACCAGATATAATTTGTTTCACTTAGGAGTATTTGTTGCTGATATATACAAATGTTTTTCAACTAGTCTTAAGGTAATGGACATTTTGGTTGTTTCTAAGATTTGGCTATCACAAATTTTACTGCTATAAACTTAGCTGCACAAATATCACTATGGTATGATGATTTCAGTTCTTCTGGGAAAATTCCCAGTAGGGGGATAGCTGGATTGAATTTAGATTTCCAGTCCTAGAATTTAAGAAGTCTCCATACTGATTTCCATAATGGCTGTACCAGTCTACATTCCCACCAGCAGTGAAGAAGGGTTCCTTTTTCCCCACAGCCTCTCCAGCATTTGTTGCTGGTTGATTTCTCTATGGGAGTCATTCTTTCTGGAGTGAGATGGTATGTAAGTGTTGCTTTAATTTGCATTTTACAAATGGATAGCTATGTGGAGCATTTCTTCATGTATAAGCTTCTAGTATTTCTTCCTCTGACAAATATGGGTTTATCTCACACACCTATTTCTGGATTGGGTTTTGAAATTTGGGACCCTAATGTTTTTTCAGTTCTCTATGACTTCTAGACAGAAGACTTTTCTCTGAGTACTTGTTAGTTAAGACTTTTTTCAAAATTTGTGGCTTCTCTTATTACCTTGTTATTCATTTCTTTTGACATGTAAAAGCTCAGAAAGAGGTTCCAGTTGTTGATTCTTTCAAGTGTTAAATGTGCATTTTGATTTTTGTCCATGTACTCTGTGTCTACCTCAATATCTTCAAACTTTCCACCCACCTTTTCCTCCAGGACATTTAGTGTTTCACTTTTAATACTTAGATCTTTAATCAATTTTGACTTTAGTTTTGTGCTTCCTGATAGACCTGGGTCAAGGTTTAGTTTTTGGCATGTAGAGAGCCAATTTTTTTAGCATCTTTTGTTAAAGAGGCTATGTTTCTTCTTGTAAACATAGTTTACATGTTTGGCCTCTTTCCTGAAGATCAGGTGGCTGAGTGTGTTTGTATTTGCTACTGCATCTTCTAATCTATTCCACCGATCCTCATTTCTATTATTTTTTGTCAATACCATGCTTGTGTTATCACAGTAGCTTTGTACTATAGTTTTAAGTCGGGAATTGTAATGCCTTCTGCCTTGTCTTTGTTGTCCCGGATTGCCTTTCCTCTGTGGCCCCATAATCTCCTTGAGCAGAAAATTTGGAATAACACTATGTGATAGGATGTTATAGTACTCTCAGACCTGGTATAAGACAAGGATGTCCTCTATTACCACTTCTGTTCAATATAGTTCTGGAATCATTAGCGATGGCCATTTGACAAGAAAGAGAAATAAAAAGAATTCGAATAGGTAAAGAAGAAGCTAAACTATCATTATTTGCAGATGATATGATAGTGTGTTTGGAAGACCCAAAGAACTGCACCAGGAATCTATTGGAATTAATATGGAAATTTAATGGCATAGCAGGATACAATGTCAACACCTAAAGATCAATAGCATTTCTCTACACAGATAACAAACATACTGACAGAGATTAGGGAAACAAGACCTTTTACCATAGCATCACAGAAAATACTTAGGAATTAATCTAACTAAGGTAGTGAAAGATCTATTCAAGAAAAAGTACAGTACTCTGAAGAAAACATGTTCTATGTACTTGCACATGATCTATCTTGGAGAATGTCCCACGTGCAGATGAGAGAAATGTGTATTCTGACACTGTTGGGTGGAACACTCTGACAAAGTCTACTAATTTTTCACAAATTTGGTTTAGTTCTTCCCTGATTTTTTTCTTAATCTGTCTCTTTGTATCAATGTGCTGTTAAAGTCCCCTACTACAATTGTTATTGCTTATTAGATTTTTCATGTTTATAAATTTTTTTCTACATATTTGGCTTCCCACTACATTGGGTGCATATATATTTATAATTTTTACCTCTTCCTCTTGCAGTTTTATATGTAGTGATGTTATCTCATTTGAATACAATTGGTTTCAAATTGACATTTTCAAGAACCAGAAGAGCAATGCTTGCATTTTTCTGTATTCCTGCTTCATAGAACATTATTTTATATCCTTTGATATTCTGTCTATTAACTTCTTTTTGAGTTAAATATGTTTCTTGTTTCTTGTTCCACTTTGACAGTCTGATTCTTTTGATTGGTGAATTGAAGCTGTTCATATTGTTACAACTGATATATGTATTTGCTTTTCTTTGACATGTTGTTTTTCTACTGTAAGATCCCTGCCTTTGCCCTTTGCTTAAATACTTGCTCTGCTTGTTGGTTCTCTTCTGTTGTTTTAGAAGTTGTGGTAGTCTTCGCTGCTTTCTAAAATATCTGTCATTCTTTTTAGGGTTGCTGGGTTATCTTGAATTTCCTCAGTTGTTCTTTTTAATGGAAGTATCTAATCTTTCCATTCAATTTGATAGACAGTTTTGCAGGATACATCAATCTGGGTTTATGCTATTTTCTTTAGGGACCTCAAATATCTTACTCTAAGCTCTTCTTGAATTGATGGTGTGTATTGAGAAATTCTCCATGATTCTGATGGCTTTCCATTATAGTTTTTCTGTTCTTTTTTTCTCTAACAGCTTTTAATATTTGTTATAGGTTATGCACAGGTGTCCCCTCAAAGCCTCAAGCTGTCATGGGGCTGCTTCTGGAATTTGTAATTGATTATTGTGGAAATGGGTGCTGCCTTTCCCATGGAGCAGATGATTTGCATTTCAGTGTAAGATAAGAAGAGAAGTTAGCTGTTTGAGTTGCTGCTAACTTTCCCTGAGCCCTTGCTCTCTGCCTCCTGCCATGGAAGGTTGCCCTGTGCCATGTGTCCGTCTGCTTTAGAGCCAGCTGTATATGGACTGAAACTTCCAGGAAGTGTGAGCTACAGAAACCTTTCTTTCCCTCATTTTGAGTGTCGAGTGTTTGTCTCAGCAATGAGAGAAGAGTACCTAAGACAATATTGTTCTTTTGTTCAGTTTCTGAGATCTTGATTATTTTGTGTTTGGGTAAAGATTTATTTTGATTATGGGTAGTTCGATTTTTTTTTTTTTGTCTTTTTGAGACAGGGTCTCATTATGCAGTTCAGGCTGCCCTTGAGCTCACTTTTGTAGCCCAGGCTGGTCTCGAACTCACACCGATCCTCCTGCCTGAGCCTCCCGAGTGCTGGGATTACAGGTTGGTCCCTGTAGTAGTCAGGTCTCCCTGGCAGTCTTCAGGTTGAGGATGGGCAGCCAGTCTCAACAGAACTGTTGCAGAATTCTTTTTGATAATTGTTAATGGTAATTCTATATAGCTCACTTATCTTTATGTCAAATTGTTTTTCTCTACCAGGGAGATTTCCAACCACAACATCTCTGAAGAGGTCTTTTTTTTTTTTTTTTTTTTAAATAACGTTTGTATTATCTCCTGCATTTTTTTTTTGTCTTTTTGAGACAGGGTCTTGCTATGAAGTTGAGGCTGGCCTTGAGCTCACTTTTGTAGCCCAGGCTGGTCTCGAACTCACACCAATCCTCCTGCCTCAGCCTCCCAAGTGCTAGGATTACAGGTGTGAGCCACCACACCCGGCTTCTCCTGCATTTTCATTGGTTCAAATAAATCTTAACTTGTTCTAATTTGTCTCACCTAGCAAATAATATATTTCTTTCTTCCCCTGGTCCTCTGTTTTTTATAAGAAATCTTTTTTTTTTCTTCATGATCACTACTTGCAACCCTGTTGCTTCTCTTTACCACCTGGGCTTGCCTTTGTTGAACTGAATGTCAAGAGTTTCATCTTGTTTAAATGTTTTATATTTTTGTTTCCTTTTTTTAAGTTTAGTTTAGTTTTTAGGGTGATGCTTGAAAACTGCCATATTGGGTTGAATTCTTGCTAATATTTAGAACCCTTTGAAAATGATCACTTCTATGAGTTATATTCTAGGTGCAGCTGGTTTTCAGGTTTCAAACTGTTGCAAGATGTGACCTCTTTAATTTGTAGGGGATGAGGTGTTGCTTCCTTTTTGGCACAGGCCCTGGTTCTTTGGTGCCATGCTGGAGTATTTTCTGTAACTCTTAGCTAATCTCAGTCTTAGAATGCCAGGAAGAATGTTAGTTAGTTCAGAACAAGTATGTCACTCTTGCCTATAGTGGTTACCATCAGCAAAGAAAAAAAAAATCAAACAGATTCTAGAAAAATGGCAAACTATACTAACCACAATTTTGCAACCTTTAACCATATAAATTAGATTTGTGTTTATATAAAAATCTAAAACAAATCAGGAAATTATATATTAATTTTCCCTCAGGGTTTAAAATTTCAAATGTAGAATGGAGAAAATAGAGAAGTGGAAGAATAAGAAATGAGTAGAAGTAAGGCTAAATAACAAAAGGGCATAACATTATCTTGGGAAACTAGTACAGGAGATAGGAGGGAAAGAGAGAAGGAAGAGATAGAATGATCAGAACAGAATCACAGCTACAAAATAGGCTTGTGAGCGTGTTCACACTCATATAGAACAAGATCAAACAATGAACAAAAACAAAACAAAACAGAACTACCGCCACCACCACAGCAGTCGAGGAAGAGGATGAGAAAGAGGAAGAGGGAGGAGAGAGAGAACATTTGATGCTGTCTTTAAAAGGCAATATTTATTTCCTAAATTCTATTGTGCTTTCTAGAAAGACCACTTTTTGTTAAATATTGTTGATAATTCCAAATGTTATCATAGTTATGTCCAGACACAGTATTGATAGCTAGGAATGGGCAATTTCCTACTTCATGTTGTTTTTATCATGTTAAATTTTCTTTTTCATCCCTTCTATTGTCCAAAGCTCAAATCTGGCTTCTTTCTCCCAATCTAACTACACATGAGACAAAACAATTGGAAGGAGAAAGTATAGATTGAGCACATCTTGTGCCTTATAGTTGCTTTATATATCAAAGTGAGTCATTTTTATTGAATAATGCACCCTAATTGTACCTTCAAAGTAAAATTATTTTGACCAGGATTCATTATATTCATCCTCTCTCTCCCCTCTCTCTCTCTGTCTCTTCTCCCTCTCTTTCTCTCTGTCTCTGTGTCTCTCTCATATAATTGCTGAACCAATAAAAGTTATAAGCTCATATGTAAAGTATTTCATTATCTTTTGTCCAAATAAATCACTTCCTTCTCTTGTTCTCATACTTAGACACTGCCTACATATTTGGTGAACTATTGAGCAAAGGATTTTATTTTTTATTTGTGTTTTAAAATTTTATTTTAAAGAGTAAAAATAACAGAAACAAAGATAGATAAAATAGTAACAAGTAAGAGTACATATACTATAGAATTTCAAAACAAGAAAAATTTAACAATGGTTGCATACATATTTTCATCATCAGATCAGTATAGATCAACAGATTTAGATGTATAAGACTGATCAAATAATTAAACATTAATACTTTCAATGAACGTTAATTTTTTAACTCTCCCAAATGCATTTTATATTTAAGTCACTTTTTAAAACATAAATAAAAATTATAGGGGTTGAGAACACAGAAAGCGCAAGGTACTGAGATTGATTCCTGGTACCGTCAATATTTTTATTTATTTATTTATTTATTTATTTATTTATTTATTTATTCTTTTGAGTCCTTACACTAGGGAGACTATACAATATAGAGGAAAGGATTTTACAAAGGGTTAAACTAATTATACTTTACCTCTTCCATTGGTACTTATTAGAGCAAGATTCTTTGGGGAGTCAGTTTGAGCATTTATAGACTAATTTTGTTGACCAAACTGGAGACAGATGTCTTATAATGTACATTCTTCAATTCATACAAGTATAGCAAGTCGGAAGGATAATAAATTAATGCATAGCTATACCACTATAACAGAAGTGCTGAAACTACGTGAACATGAAAAAAAGCTGTGAATGCTACAAACAATCCTTTGTTTGGCCATTTAGTGTGTGTGTTTTATTTATTTTTTAATCTGTCTATCTATCTATCTATCTATCTATCTATCTATCTATCTATCATCTATCTATTATCTTTTTGAGACAGAGTCTTGCTATGCAGTTCAGGCTGTGCTAGAACTCACGTTTGTAGCCCGAGCTGGTCTTTAACTCATACTGATCCTCCTGCCTCAGCTTGCCAGGTACTGAGATTACAGGTATGCACCCCCACATCTGGTATAGTGTGTTTTTTTATACTAACTCTTATGACAGCATTGATTTGTTGTTTGAATACTTGAAGGGTTCTAGAAAATGTGGAAGTTGTATGGTTAGAAGAAAAAGAAGCAGTGGGATACATCAAGTAGTTTTTAAGGTTTATGTCTTGAAAATAATGAGTCAAATGAGAAAAATGAGGAATTACACACGAGAAAATGGATGCACTTTGAAGATGCTCTAACCAGGGTTGATTTTCTTTATTCAGTGGATATTGAACTCAGGGTCTCATGCATGCTAGGAAAGTGCTCTTTTACTGAGCTATAACCCTAGACTAGCAGAGTGGGTGTTTGGGGTGGAAAGAAAGAAGGGGGTTTTTTCATTAAGAAGGATTTAGTCAGGCAAGTACGTGAGTTGTTGAGAAGAAAGAGGGTCTAGATGATGAGAAGCATAAAGCTAGAATGGGTATCTTGGAAGACCTACCAATAAATAATTTGGTGAACCACCCTAAGGTTTGGTAGCACAAAGTGATTCACTTTTTGGGAAGAAATACTGTGTGCTCTCATTTCATAACATTTTGAGCAATGGTTTTTAAATTAAAGATTTTATCAGGTTCTGTTTTTGAATGTTGCTCTGTTTATAGTGACAGTCCTGATATCCAAAGCTTAAGGAGGTTGTAGAATTCAGATAAATCTCAATTAATTTATTTGCTTTGATGGCACTTGGAATTATAGATTATTAACTCTACGTTTTTTAATACTTGTTTTTTATATTTTGTTTGAGGTTGGGGTCTTACTATCCTACTTAGCTGGAATAAAAGCTTAGCACTCATCTGCTTTAGCATCCTGAGTACCTGGTATTACAGGCATGTGCCATGTACACCACCTTTCATTTTTTAAAATAATGTACAATGTTTTATTTTGTTTCTGTACTTTTGAAGGTAAGAAATAAGCAAAGAAGATGGTAGATAGATAGAAAAATAGACAGGGAGCTAGAATATATATTATCCCTCTGATAAGGATAGAATGTATATTATTCCTGTTTATAAATCATGATTTAAAAGTTATTTTATTTTTACTGAATGCTTATTTATGATATTTTGACACTTCGACATTTGCTTTATAACTTAAATTTATTTTTAAATGATGCATAAAACAAAATTATATGTATTAATGAGGTATCATTATACACATATATATTTTGTACTGTTCAAATCAGACTAAACATATACGTCTTCTCAAATATTTATCATTTCTTTGCAGTTAAATTTTCAATTTTTTATTGTTTGCAATACAGAGTTCACTATAATTACCTACAATGACTGTACTGTGCAGTAACACAGTAGAATATATTTTTTTAACATTAGATCATTTATATATACTAGGTAGGCATTGAATTTGTAATCTTACAATGCCAGCCTCTTGAGAAGCAAGGGTAATAGTCATTTATAACTTCATCCAGGAGCAAAATTTCTTGATGTGATCTAATTATAACATAGTAGCCATTGAACAGTCTTCTTCAAACCCTCGTCCTGTTTATGATTCTTTCTCTCACACTTCTACACGCGCAAGTATTTTACATTCCATTCATCAGTGAGATTGAGTGGTACTTGTCTTTTTGTGCCTGGTTTATTTTATATTACATCATGTTCTCCAGGTCTATTCCTTCTGTATAAATAGAAGTACTTACATCTCTTTTTAATGACTTCATAGTATTCCATCATGTATATATACACCACATATTCTTTGTTACGTAATAGAAAATTTTTTTATTTCTTGACAATTGTGAATAAAACAGTGCAGCAATGAATATAGGATTAGAGAGATACCTGTGACATACTGGTTTCACATCCTTCGAATACATACCCAGTAGTGGCATTGCTGTATCATAGAGTAATTTTAGTTTTAATTTTTTGAGACACCTCCATAATGTTTTCCATAATTTTTATACTGGTTAAATTTCCCCAACAGTTTAGCTAGTTGCGTCTTCGAGACATTCTTGTCAGCCATTATCATTTTGTGTACTCTTGATAATAGCCACTTTGACAGGAATGCAATGGATTGTCAGTGTAGTTTTGCTTTGTATGTCTATAAACATGTTCAGATTTTTTCCATACACTTATTAGCTATTTTTACTTTTTCGTTTTCAGCTCAATTCGTCTGCCCAGTTATTGACTACACTATTTTATTTTTGTGTTAATTTCCTGAGTTTAAAAGCACATTCTAGGGGCCTGGCAGGATGGCTCAGTGGTCTAAAGCGGCTGCTTGGGAAAGCTTGGGCGACTTCAGGGACCACGGTTCGATCCCGGCACCACATGCTGCACCAGCCCTGCCCTCAGGGCAGGCTGAGCCGGCCATAAAAATGAGTAAATAAACAAAGGTTTTGAAACAAGAAAAAAAATTCTAAAAAAAAAATAAATAAAAAAATAAAAATAAAAGCACATTCTAGATATTAATTCTCTTTTATAAGAGTAGCTGGCTAAGAGGGTTTTTCCCACGCTGCAGTTTATTTCTTCACTCTGCTTCTTGTTTACTTTGCCATGGCAGAGGTTTTGAGTATGATGTAGTTCCATTTTTTAAGCCTTGCTGTGCTATCAGAGTTCTCACTAGGACTTTGCCCATTTACGTGTGTTTATGTTCTTTTTCTAACATATTCAGTGTTTTAGGTCTTATACCTAAGTCTTTGATTTTTGAGTTCGTTTTTGATCAGGGTGAGAAATAGGGTTCCACTTTCCATCTTTTGCATATGAATTTCCAGTTTTCCCAGGGCGACTCATTAAAGAGATGATATTATTTTCTCCACTGTATGTTTATTATCTCTTTGTGAAGAACAGTATTGCTGAAGTTGTATGAAATTGTTTTTGTTTTATTGTTTCTGTTGCAATGGTCTACATGTCTGTTTTCATGGTGTCTTATATCCTTGTTTTCCTTCCTTCCTTCCTTCCTTTCTTCTTTTTTTCTTGTTTTGTTTTCTATGGATTCATTGTATTTTCAAATCTGGTAATGTGATACTGCCAGCATTTTAGTGAGTTGCTTCGGTTATTCCAGATGATTTTCTGTTTATATATAAATTAAGGTTTTTTTTTAAATCTAATTACCTGAAGAAAGTCTTTAATATTTTGATGGACTTCCACTGAATATGTAGATTGTTTTAGCAATGTTGACCATTCTAACAATGTTAGTTCTGCAAATTAATGATGTTATATGAAGTGATTAATATTTTAAAATGTAGACATTCATAACTATAAGCTCCTCTCTGAGATCTCCTTTCATTGTTTCCCACAGGTTCACATGCTGTGTTTCCATTGTAGTTTCTTTTAAAAATTTCAGGATTTTCCTTATTTCTTTAGTGACCAACTGATCATTCCAAAGTTTATTGATCAGTCCCTGTATGTTTGTTTAGTTTCCTGTAATTATTATCTTTATGCTTTTATTTTGTACTTATTCTAGCTACAACCTTTAAAAACAGTTGAGAATGGAATTGCTTTCAAGGTCTTTATGAGAGGATGCATTACTGGTAGAAAGAAGTTTTTGATCTTGCATGTTAAATTTGTTTCGTGTTACTCTGATGAATTTGTTAATAAAATTCAAAGACTCCTGGTGGAGCTCATAGAGTTTTCTAAGTAAAGGGTTTTATCATCTGCATGTAGAGGTCATATGATTTCTTTCTTATTTGTGTGCCTCTGATATATTTGTCTTTACTAATTGGTTTTTTTAAAAGTTCAAGTATTATACTGAATAGGAATAGAAAAGATGGACACCCATGCCTTGTTCCTGACTATCAAGGAACTGCATTCAGGTTTTCTTGCCTAGTTTGTCATATATGGCTTTTATCATTTTGAAGAAATATTTTTCTATACCTATATTCTTCAAGGGTTGGTGAATTTTCTTGGAGTGTTTTTCTTTTCCTTCCTTCCTTCCTTCCTTCCTTCCTTCCTTCCTTCCTTCCTTCCTTCCTTCCTTCCTTCCTCCTTCCTTACTTTTCTTCCTTTTCTGGCAGTACTGGGAATCAAACTTGAGACCTTGCGCTTGCCAGGTATGCAGTTATGCCACTCAGCTATCTTGGAGCATTTTTCTGCATGCATTGAAATGTTTGTTTTTATTTTTTTATTTCTTCTACTTACATGTTGTATTACATTTTTTATTTACATATATGTAAGTATATGATGAATCCGTGTCATAGTATATGATCTTTTTAATGTGTAACATTGAAATTTGAAAAAATCTTGAAGAATTTGTACCTATGTACATCAACTGTATTGGTCTTTAGTTTTATTTTCTGTTGAGTCCTTATCTGTTGCTCATTTCAGGTCAAGAGTAGCTTTGTAGAATAAAATTGGAAGCATTCTTTGCAATTGTATTTCTTTTGTGTGTGTGTGTGTGTGTGTGTGTGTGTGTGTGTGTGTGTGTTTTTGAGACAGGGTCTCACTATACAGCTCAGGCTGGCCTTGAGCTCACTTTTGTAGCCCAGGCTGGTCTCGAACTCGCACCGATCCTCCTGCCTCAGCCTCCCGAGTGCTGGGATTACAGGCATGCGCCACCACGCCCGGCCTGCAATTGTATTTCATAAAAATTTTGAAGATCATTGGTGTTAGTGCTCCTTTACATGTCAGATAGAATATAGCTGTGAGTCCTTTTTGCTCATGGCCTTTTTGTGTTGGTAGAATTTTTATTACTGGTTCAACTTCAGTGCTTGTTATTAGTCAATTTTGATTTATTTGCTATATTACTGGTGCATTTTAGATTATATATGTTTTTAAAACATTCACTTCTAAATTATGAGTTTGTTTCATCATGTTTTCAAATGTGTGTCTAGCAATCGTTTGGATTTCAGTCATTTATGTCATAGCATCTCCTTTTTCATGGGTGTTTTTTGCCTTTCTTCTTATTAGTTTCTTTAAGGAGCTATTGAACTTATTTCTCTTTTCAAACAACCAAGTCTTCAGTTCATTGATATTTTCATTATTGTAATGTGTTTTGTTGATTTTAGCTCTGAAATTTATTATTTATTCCTTTTTCTTGTTTTGATATATTTTATTCTTATTTTTCTAGCACCTTGAGATGGATAATAAGGATATATGAGTATATTTCAAATGTTTATAGTATGATAAGAAATTTATGAATTCTTGATTCCAAATGCTTTCTTTTCCTTTTTTCATGTTTTATGATTTGAGTAACAAAGTTATACCTATATGAAACTCTTGGGGAAACATTATGCAATATGACATATAAATTTTATGAATGAAACCTACAATATGTAGAAGATAGGTACCAATCAGAAAGAAAGACTATTAGAATCTTCTTTCTTTCTCCCCAATGTATTTCTCAACTCTATTTGTTGCCATTATTGTTTGAGTATAATGCTTTTTATCTTTATAGAGTAGGATTATTTATCTTCTGTCAGAATGTAAAAGCAGATATGGTAACCCAAATATCTGAGCACTTTTTGGGTGTTATTAATTGAATAGATCGATGGTCCATTGTCTACAATTAAGCGACAAAATTCTCTTCCTTGACAATCTCTTTGTCCTAAGTCCTAAGTTACTGTGTTCCTTTTTTTTTAAATTGTAGGTGGACAGTTAGCTGACCATATTCCTCTGGGTTTTACTCTTGGAAACATGTACAAAGTGGATTAAAGTTAATTCTATTCTATCTCTGTGCACTGAGCACATGTCTATTATTTGTGGCCATGATAACATAAGCTTTGTCCCTGGCTCTGTCTTGTTTTAAAAGAAGAAATTAGATTTGGGAGAAGTCAAATTTAGATTTGCTATGTGTTTTCATATGTATGAGATAACATTACTTGAAATCTCATTCACTGTGCAATGATTTCCTTTACATTTCCAGAACAGGCGAAACATACTTTTGCTTAGTTTATGTGTGTATAGTTGCTACATGTGAAAAGAACTACGTAGAACAGTGTTTCAGGAATAAGTATTTTGATAATCTATTGTTGAGACTATATTTTATTTAATTCTTTACAGCTATTTTTCTTCCTTATACAATTTTAGTTTTGTCACTTAAATTTAAAATGATTCTCTGTCTAGTTACATATCTTCTTGAATAATATTAAGAAGAATGTGCTCATAATGAACTCATTTGTGCTCTGGGAAGGAACATAAACTATATAATGTAATGGCAAGGGACTTTTATCTTATTGAATTTACCCGTATTCTGTATCTGTTAGTTAATTTTTCTCTTATTTTTGTTGTGTGTCCACTGGGGAGTACATCTTTATTGTGGGTGAGTAAATTTTTTTCATTGAGGCTAATGGTTCACAAAGAAGGATTCTCATATATTTTCAAGATGTCTTCTCTTGTCGAATTTTACCAGGTTTTTAACAGAATTACTCCTGCTAATACTCAAGGCTTGTTTTAAGAACTACTCCCTCAGAGAGGAAGACACAGTCAGAATCATCTCCCACATTATATGCCAATCATTTGTTTAGCATTTTCAGTATCATTTGAGTTGAGTCTCAGTGCCCAAAAGTTTTTGTTTGCTTACATTTCCTAGCTTGGAACAGGATGTATCTCCTTTTTAAATTCAAGGCCCATTGAAATTGTTCTCTTCAACCTTTGCTTACACACTTACTTTTATAGTCAGTGAGGCTAGGCCTCTTAAATCTGGCAGCTTTGCAGCTGAGAGATATACCAGGCACAGATATTTTCTCCTTACTTGTGAAAATTGGGAAGTTTTGTGGAGTGTGTGATTTAAACATTTATGTATAAATGTTTATAGTTTTGAAATAATAAATATTCCTTTTGTACCCCTAGAAAATAGAATGCAGGTTTTATTTTAAATTTTTAAAGTGAATAAAAGAGCAAAGACTTATTTATAGAAGTATACAATAATATTTGTAGGTTTTGTAATCCTTAACATCTTTGTTAGACAACAAAATTGCTTCTTAAGCTATTGATCTGTTTAGATTTTAGTTATTCAGTACTAAGTATACGTTGTGTTTCTATGAGGCAAGAACTTAATTTCTGTAACAGTGTTTGTCTCTTTACTATTGTGCATAGGATATATTCTCTGTTCTGAGCCACATCCTTACCTTGGGCATGAATTGGCTATCTCTAGGTAAAGCAAACCTGTCTGGTGAAGACCATACGGTTGAATGCTACAGTTTGACTTATAACTTTCTTATTGCTGTGACAAAATATTTGATACCCAGAGTTAAAGAAGGAAAAGCTTAATTGGCTCACCGTTTATAGACGTTTCGGTCAATAGTTGGCTGGCTCCAAGGGAGGGAGGCACATGGCAGAGAGAGATCACAGAGAAGAAGTAGTCCACAGCAAGCAGATATCTGAGAGAATGTTAGCCATGTTTCCATCCCTTATATTGTATGGAGGTACCTGCAGTAGGATTAGAGCACTCACACCATTAATACCAGCAAGAACTATAGCAAAATGGTCAGTGGAATGATTTAGTAATCACACATTCTTTTTCTTGTGTGCGTGTGTGCAGGGTCTCACTATGCAACCCTGACTCATAGTGATTCTTCTGTTTCCTACCTCCCAAGTGCTGGGATTTCAGGCTCACACCGCCACACCTAGACTGCATTGCCAGTTTAGTATGCCCGAGATCTGGGCCTCTGCAGCTGGTGGGGCCAAGGAATTGAACCCTGGGCCCTGTGCTTCCTAAGTAAGTGCTTAGTCTGCTGAGATATATGGCTGGTCCTCCTCACACACTCTTGATCCTAGTACCATACGCTATTTTTCCAGCCACCTCTCTAAGCACCTCCTTTTGACTGAATGAATTTTTTTTGGAGTGGGGGACATCTAGGTACAATCCATAACACATTATATAGACTAGGATTAACCAGTGCACTTAGAGATATACAGCCATGTGCACAGCTGCTTATCCAGTTAGTGCTGGAGAAAAAATCTGCATGGGGAAGGGAATTAACATATGCCAGTCCTTCCACACCCTTTTCTCTAACCTATCCCAAAATAATGCCAGTCGTTTCCAAATTCGCATTTTTAATGCTTGGTGTGATTAATTTAAATAGGCAGATAGCTTTGCAGCATGTTCCTCTGGTTGAGGGAGGCTGAGTCATGCCAGTTCACGAGTAAAAATAGGAAGTACTAATATCCACAGAATTTTTATAGGCTGTGTCCTTGTGTTATCATCTTTCTCTTTCCTCTCTTTCTTTTAAATCCAGAGATTTGTGGTCTCCCTCCCCTTCCATGAAACTATTCAGACATTGAATAGGCAGATAGTGGGTTGAGTTTTAAATACCGAAAAGAGCACATTCATGCCTCAGCAATCTTCTGTAGCCTGCTACCACAGATGCCTGTTTATGGGTTGGTATCTAGTAAACCATTACTGCAGTCAGTTCTTGATTTTTGATATAGCTCATTAGTTTTCTTTAAAGAGAAAACTGCATTTTTGTGGAGTTCTTATGGTTGGTAGTCTTGCTCCTGATCACATCTATTCACCTTCATTCCTACATGTTCAAATAAGTTGATAATAAAGCATGAGATTCAGAATGGGGAGTTCAGTTATTTTGGTAAAATGAAATTCAGTGCTAATGATGACTAAGAGATAGGAGATTGGAACTGAAATGAGTCAAAACAATTGTTGAATTATAATCAAGTTTGTCAAACATTTTCAAGGATAGTTCTGAAAGAAATTATGAAGAGTTTGGTACTCACTATCTTTCTTCCGTTTATGACACTTCATTGTAGCTTGGTTTTGGTTGTTGTTCTTGGCTCTCTGTTTTAAACTTGTTTTTATATTTATATTTTCTAACACACAAACATAAAAGACACATACATGTGCATTTTTAAGTATTAATACAATTTAGTTAGAATAACCCAGAGAAGTTGACCAAAAAGATGCTCCAAATCCATAATGAGGCTTTCTTTAGTACTAGCTACTCAAATATTATAAGAAAATTAAACCACACTTAGAAAAAATTTACACTTAATTTGTAGCATTCAAACTGTTTCCTCTTTTTACTTTCTTACCTTTATGAGATCTTGTTCTATAAATCATCCCTTCAGCGAATGATTGTAGGCTTCATTTTTTTCCTTTTGCTTATCCTGTAAACACACTTAAGGAGCTTTGCTTAAAAATAAAATCATTCCTTGGTTGGAGATGCATTTTCAAATACACTGTACAATATCTCTTCATTTAGATATAGTTTTAGATCAAAATTTAAAGTCATGTATTTAAGTTTGAATTTCAACCATTACAATTTTCTATTATAAATTTGAGCATGTTATTTTCCCAGTCCATTTGTCACTTTCCCTAATTGCAAAATGAAGATAATAATTATACCTATTTCACAGGTAACATTGTAGTACAGAGATGTGTGGTATTAAATAATGCTAAGTATTTGTAACTGTAGTTCCCTTAGAAGACAGTTTGCCTATTCGAAATCATTTTTATTCACAGTATCCCCTCTCTTCCTATACTATGTGATGTATTTATTAATTTATTAGATTTGTTTTTACTATCATTCTCTTCATGTGCTTAATAATAGATTATGTAAGAATAAGAATTGTTCTTATTCTGTTCATCGCTGTATAGTTTCAGTGCCTAACATCCAAAAAGTGCTCAACATTTATTTTTTATGTCAATGTATTATAATCTGGCTTTCTTTTTATCAGTCTTTTGAAATTATTTTGGCAGAGGTTATCAGCAACTACAAATTTGTGAACCATATTTAATATCTTTTTTCTCTTTATTTTATGTAATCAGTGATGATATAAAGATAATTGCAGTATACAGCATAATCAAGTATATCAAATCCACTTGTTTTCTCCCAGTTTCAATGCTATAGTCTTTTCTGGTCCTAACCAGCATCTGTTTCCCAAGTCTTACTATAGATTCTTAATGAATTTTCCTTAATTTTTACCTTCTTTCAGCTCATTTTCCATAATACATAATGATTAAATGTATAATGCAAATGGTTCCATGAACTTGCTAAAATTTTTTAGATTAACTTACTGGTGTCTGAAATCATTCTACAGTCTAAACTAAAATATAAAATCACATCATTTAGTTCCTTAACAGTACTATATGACACAGAAATTTATACTCCTAGAGACTGAAAATATAGGCTACTGATAACATTTATACAAATGTCCATATCATCATTACTCACAGTATTCCCAAAGTAGAAATGACTCAAATATACATTAGTTGATGAATAGGTAAACAAAGATAGTAGATCCAAGCAGTGGAATATTATTCACCCCAAAACAGGTTATACAGGCTGTGGAGATAGCTCAGGGATCTAATTGTCTGCCTAGGCTAACAGAAGGACCATGGTTCAATCCCCAGTACCACATGCAGTGCCAGCTCTGCCCCTAGAATCCTGACCTGGCCACCAAGACTGAGAGTGGTGGCACATGGCTGTAATCCTACCTCTGCGGTGGTGGAAACAGGAGTATTACCATGAGTCTGAGCATTGCAATGAGACGCTATACCAAATATATAAAAATGGGTGTAATACTGATGTGCTACAGTGAGCTTTTTAAATATTATGTTTTGTAAAAAAGGGAAAATAGGGCTATATAGTGTTTAAAAGTAATTTTAATTCCAATTATGTGAAATATCTAGAATAAGAAAAATCATAAAGACAGAAAATAGAATTAATGACCTCCAGGGTTGGGAAGGAGGGGAAATGTGACATGACTGTTAATGAGTTAAGAATTTATTCCTAGGTATCCATAACTTTTGTGGGCTTAGATATTACTAGTAGCTGCACAGATTTGCAGAGTCTTCACCAAACACCGAGCTATCCAGAGGTTTGATTTTACATGTTCCATCTTCCTGTATCATGAAAAATAAATTTCCATTATTTACAAATTAAGTAGCATAAGCTATTTTGCTATAGCCAGATAAATGGATTAAGCCAAAAATTGCTACTGACAAGTTGTTGTTACCATAATCCTTAAAAATGTGCAAGTGCCTTTGGAACTGGGTAGTAGGTACGGTCCATGGGTGAGACCATAAATGGATACTGTGGTTAAGATTAAGAAGAAGAGGTGACCTAGGGAATACTTAAGTGGTCTTGATTGGAATACTGGGAGAAATAGTGACAGTAAGGACCAGTTATGATGATGGGAATGTGGAACAAGTGATTGGAAGTGGATCATAGACCCTTCTTGCTACAAATTAGCAAAGAATTTGGCTGAAATTTTTCATCTATGTACTAAAACTTTTTAGAAACCAGAACTAGGATATTTGGCAAAAGAAATATCTAAGCAAATTATTCAGGAAGCTGAGCTGCATGACTTCTTTTCATTGCTTTTAGTACTAAGTGCAAGAAGACAGAAATGAATTAAAGATGAAATTTAAAATCATAAAGAAAGCAAAATGTACAGATTTGGAAAGTTCTCAGCCTAGTACTGTGAAGAATAAAAAAATGTGTTTGGGAGAGAACACCAATGGGATGGCCAAGAGAACATTTGGTAAAGAGATTATGGATGGCAGGATGTGAAGTGCTATTCATCAGAACAATAGAAGAATGACCTTGAAAATATTTCTGTGATGTTTGGAGCTACCACTCCTGTCACGCATGTGAAGTTCTAGCATCTTAAGGACAGAGAAGTTTGAAAGGAAAGCCAAAAGTGTCTAGGGGCCCTCTGCAATCAGGTCCTTTTTATGTTTTGCCTTGTTATTCTCTCTCTCTCTCTCTCTCTCTCTCTCTCTCTCTCTCTCTCTCTCTCTCTCTCTCTCTCTCTCCCTCACTTTGGTACCAGGATTTTGTGCTTTCCAGGCAGTATCTGTACTGATGGGCTGTATCCCCAGTCTCTTTCTTTATAAATTCTGTCTAGTGTATGTTTCATTCTAGCTATGTCTCAGAAAGCTCCAGGTATAGATCAGGTTATTATTCAAGAAGCCACAGTGTTAAATGTACTCAGGATTTGTGTGGCGCTAATTGTATGATACGTGATACACATGGCTGCTTTCAATAGGATTTCACAGGATAAGTCAGAAAGCTTTGGAGCTTAGACACACAATTTCCAAGGGTGGTGAGGCTACAGAAATGTCTTCACCAGGATGAAGTGCAATAAAAAACATTCGAATCAGAGCTGCCTGAGAGAAATCTTACTGGAGTAATGTTTTGTGTGACCAATGAGATCAAGGCCATCACAGAGTGCACCTACAATTTCAATGTTTATTAGGGTCCACACTTGATGCTACAAGGGAATAAAGTAATCAGTGTGCAACTTTATCCTTGGAGACCTGCAGCCATTTGACTCCAACATATTATAATTGTTCCATAGGCTGAAATCACCAGAGTCACGTGGCAGGTTGACTAGGAGCTGCAGAGGCCCAATCGTTGCTCTAGAGTCTAGTAGGTAGGACATGAAATCAAAGGTTGTTTATCCTCATGATTTATCATTGTTGACATGTTGGGTTCATAGACATATATAGTAGGATAAGTTATTCTTTGTTTCTCCTTTTTAGAATAGCAATGTTTATAATTTACTTGTCGCATGATGTAATTTGTTTGACTTTGAAACTTTAGAGATGGAGAAGGAATTTACCTCAGAATATATCGTACCTTGAGGTCTTACATCTGATATAGACTTTAGGTGAATCTTTGGACTAAAATTCAATTTATTTATTTACATTTTTATGTGTTTTTTACAAGGTCTCATGATGCAGCTCAGGCTCAAAGTGATCCTCCTATTTTCATCCTCTACAGTTCTGGGATTACAGGAATACACCACCACACCTGGAGTCAGTTGCAGACTCAGTGTGTGTGGGGGCAGGGCCTGCACAGCATGCAGGACCATGGATTGGACTCTGGTCCCTGCACTTGCCTAAGCAGGTACTTAGACTGCTGAGCTATTCTTGCCAGCTCATACTATATATTTATTGAGGCTGGAATGAATTAATACTTTTTGGATTGCAATTGCAAATCATTTGACTGTGTATGTATCTGCTTCCTCTTAGTCCAAAGAGAAGTATATTCTTTTTCCTTTTTTTTAAATTTTTTTTCTAAGCAACATCAATAGGGAGGTGGGTTATGCCTACACACTGTACTCTGTAGAACGATTGTGAGGACAATATGCAATATGTCAACTTTCAAAAAAAAAAGAAAGGGGAAAAGAATTAAAAAAAAGAATAAAAAAGAAAAGTAATGTTGATTTAAAAGGGTTAATGTTTAATTATTTGATCAATCTTATATACCTATATGTATTAATCTAAACTGATCTGATGATGAAAATATGTAATATAACCATTGTTAAACTTAAACAATAAAAATATTAAATTAAAAAAAAATAAAAGTGAGTCCTAGTCAGAGGTATTAGGGACGTTATAGTCATATACTTAGGAGGGATAGAAGACCCTGGTTCTATCTTTTTCTCTTTATTAGTCCCTCCCCATCAGCTCAACAGTTTTGCTATGGTATATTCTACCATGATGTGCTGGCCTAAGTCCAAAGCAATGGAGTCAACTGATAATGTGCTGAAACATTTAAAAGTATTGGACAAAATAAACCTATCTTCAAAAATTGTCTTTCTAAATTATTTATTATAGTAATAGAAATCTACAAGAATCTTCGTGAATGTATTGTTACTTTTATAAAAGTGGTTTAGGAGAACATCCACCTACTCTCTGTTCTCATGTGATAGAAGGGTAAAATAACAATGCACTATCTTGAAATCAGAGAGGAGCTATTACTAGACATTGAATCTATTGGCGTTTTTTTTTTCTCAAATATTTTAGCCTCCAGAAATCTAAGAAAATAATTTTTCTTCTTCAGTTTCTCTTCTAAAATATTTTGTTATAGTCTCAGGAACAGACTAGCATACACTTATTTCCTATTTTTTTCATTTTTAATGTGTTGTTTACATTAGTCAGTGGATGAAACAATAATTTTTTTTTCCCTTTGGTCTTTTTGACTAATTTTTTTTCTGTTATACATGCTCCATCCTATTCCCTCTAAAATTATTTCATGAAATTAATAATTCACATTGAGCCAGTAGACTTTCATCTACATCAGATCTGAGACTATAGCTGTGCTTCATCTCCTATTCCACTTCACTCATTCTGTCATCTTTAAAATGAACATCTTTAAAGCTGACACTATTATTTCAATCCAGGACAGACTCCTATCATCAATACATTGATGAGAAAAACAAACAATGCCTATAACTTTTTATTTTTATGGGACATGATGAACAAGGAGAGGAAAAATTTGAACAAAATAATTCATTTTCTTGATTTAAAAAAGTTTGAATGAGATTTCACTACATTGCCAAGGTTGATCTTAAACTCTGAGATACATATCTTTTCTTCATTGTTACATCACCTCTGTGATAGGGATGTGTTTCATCAGTGTTATAGGAAACATTTTGTTGAGACTGGGAGATAGCTCAGTGGAATAAGTGTTTGCGTGGCAAATGACAGTTCCTGAGTTGGATCCCAGGTACTAGAAAAAAAGAAAAAGAAACCGTTTGTACTTGTTAATCAATATTTAAAATATTTGTATGTACTACAAGCAAAAATACATTAGATGTGATGAAGTAAGACAATTACTAAATGTATTAAATTTTAGAAAATAAATAAATAGCTATGATAGATGGTAAGTTTAGAGAAAGATAAAATGTATTTGCTATACTTTGGGTTGATAATTAGTAGACTATCTCTTGAATTTATTGTTTTCTTTCATTTTACATAACCTCCCAGTCTTTTTCATCATGTATAAGGACAGTACAGTGCATCTAATTGTGAAAGCCAAGAAACTATCTTTGGATCTTGACTGCAGTCTGCCCAAAATTTCTACAAGATGCAAACAACTTCAAATGTTGTTGAAATTGGTATGTTAAATAGTTTTCATACTTTCCCACCCCAACTTTCTTCACTATAACTGTTTTATAGTGAAGAGTGTTTTTTTTTTTTTTTTTTGATGCCTCAGGCAGCTTTAAGGCAGGTGTCTTGGTCAATGTGGTGCAGGGTATCGAACCACAGTCCTCAGGGCCTGAGTAAGCTCACTGAATCATGTGCTTTAATTCACTGAGCTATCTGTAAATCCCCCTATCACTGTCTTATAATATCAGAATTTTTTGTTAAATTCTTAGTACAGTAGCTCTTAGTACAGTAATTTCAGCCTCGAAATTTTATATTTTTCCTCCCATTCTTCACACTACCAAGAAAATTACCCTCATATGTCCTAGCTTCTTTTTTCAAGAGCTCTCCATCACTAAAGGCCCACAATACATTGTATATGTCATCTTAGTTATTACTATTGTCACCTTGTGTTGTCATTTTTCAGTTTCCAGATCACTAAGATCATGTGTATTTTAGTTCATCATGATATCTCACAATCCAACAGAATACCAGATATACAGAAGGTGCTCCATATATGTTTCTTGGAAAATGTTATGTCTTCACAATTTTACCTCATGTGAGTTAATATGAGCATGGATGTTTAAATGTTAAAAGTTTCAATAAGAAGTTCCTTGCCAATAGTGAACATTTCCAATATGTACTTTGTTGACTTTATATTTTCTTATAAATAAACTTCTTTGTAGTGTATCGACTTTCCTGGCATTTCTGATATGACTTTGTAGGGAACAGAAGTAAATGAAAGCTTCAAAGTAACCATAAGTATTCATCAACTGACAATTACATCATCTCTTTCTGGATCAACTGATCCACTCCTGTACCTGTTCCCTCTCCACCACCAGAAATCAGTAGCAAAATGTGGCAAGAGTAGAAAGCACAAATTATTAGCCTGACATAAAGATTCAATAACATAATTTGCTTAAATAGTAGAGCTTTTATACCTATTAGAAGTTACCTGTTTCTAGAGCTAAATAAAAATGCCATTACAACATACTACATTATATGGGACACAATGAAAGCAGTCCTAAGGCTGAAGTTTACAACTGTTAATGCCTACATCACAAAAACAGCAAGCCAAAAGAATTAACTTAGCAATGCTCTTCAGAACCCTTGGAAAATAAGAACAAGCTAAATAGAAATCTAGCATATGAAGGAAATTATAAAAAGAGAACAGAAAAGAATAAAATTAAGGCCAAAGCAAAAGTAAAAAGAATCTATTGATTATTTTATTGTATATTTCTGTTGCTCTATGGAAAGGAGCAGCTAATGCTTAATTTATTTCATCTCCTTGTTTTTCAATTTTTTGTACTTTTTGTGTTCTTAATTTCTTATACATTTCTTTCATTTTTGCTTTCCTCTTCAATTTTATATGCATAAACCTGAAATATGAATAATTGGGTGCAAAACATTGTTTTGAAACAAACACGGTGAAATTCACATTCTTCTGTTAAGTGAAATTCTGTATCACTTTTACCATTTAGTTTTTTTTTTTTTTAGACAAAATTCACATTTTATTTAGATTGAAATAAACTATACAAAGTTATCTTCACCAAAAATAACAGCAATATTTTCTATATTATTTCTAGTTAAACCACAAAACATTCATTTTGTAGGTTTTCCAGGCTTTGTTTATAAATCAAGATGAGGCAATAGAGTCATGAAAAAAGATGGAAGAAAACAGACAATTCAGTTGTCT